>CM061040.1:183602524-183830024 GCA_030762985.1 Adelphocoris suturalis
TAATTAGAGAGTGAATTCTGTAAGACCCATTAATTAGGTGCATATAGTAACAATGATGTCGTTAGAATTTTCCCCAGGTTGTCTGGAAAAAGAGGGATTTAACCAAGATTACCTTATTCAGTTCAAACTCAGGGTTGATAGACCAATAATTAGGCAAAAATCAAATCGCCTATCCAGAGAAAAATATGCGTGGGCTCGAACAAAAATACAAGAACTGTGCACCAAGAGGGATCACAGCGTTTTCCATTCTGTGCCTGGCCAAGGGGACCACCGCTGTGTCCCATGGCTGCTTCCTGTCCTGTTCTTGCCCAGTGTGGAGAGGCATAGGACGAGCAGCTGCCACTGTTGATGTAAGTTAAGCATGTAAATGTAACTATGTATGTAACATGGCGTTTTTGCTCTGAGAGTGATCACAGCATTTCCCATTCCGTGCCTGGTCAAGGACACCACCGCCGTGCCCCATGGCTGTTTCCTGTCCTGTTCGTGCCCAGTTTGTGGAGAGGCATAGGACAGGCAACTGCCACTGTTAATGTAAGTTAAGTATGTAAATGTAACTGTGTAAGTATGTAACATGGCGTTTTTGCTCTGAGAGTGATCACAGCATTTCCCATTCTGTGGCTGGCCAACGCCACCACAAGTCCACCACCTGTTTCCCATCCTGTCCCAGCCTAGTATATGGGGACCTTGAAGTGGTTTATGATTCGTTTTTAGACAACCCAAGGACCCCCATTTCAAATTTTAGCTTCATACGTTAAGTAGTAAAGAAATTAACTCCAGAGGTCACTCAGCTGATCTTTCGAGCTTCAGACTTTATAATTCATTTCTAGATGTTCCAAGTGGCCTCCTTCTCGAATTTCAGTTTCATAGGTTGAATAACAAAAAATTAGCTCTGGATCTTACTCAGATGATCTAGGAAGCTCCAGATTTTACGATTCGTTTCTAAATGTCCCAAGAGACCTCCATTCCAAATTTTAGCTTCATATGTGAATAGAGATAAATTATACCCAACCTCGTTGTAGAATCGCTCCTAAGACGACCTTTACATTGAATTGCTTCCGTTGCAGACTGAAACAAAGTACTTTCAAGGATATCAACCAAACATTTGGTTTCCTCACCTGCGCAAAACTCGCCCTCATCTTCTCCCTTGCAGTCAACGACGTTGTCGCAGAATTTCGAGATGTGCAAACATTTTTGCGTCGCGTTGCACAGCAGAGTGTTCCAAGGGCAAGTGGATTTCGGGCCGCCTGGAAATTGAAGACAAGTTTCAGGTTATACTTGAGAAGCTGACATGGGAAGCAAAGATATTTATTTTTTAGAAAGCGATTTTTCGTAGAAAATGAAGCTACTGCAATGGCTAAAAAAAATTTAGAATACGAATTTTTAAAAAATGTCTTCATTGAAATCCGTTTTGAGTCCTGGTTAAAACTGAATTAGGAAAAGGATGCCTCACATTGGACAGGGTCTTCGTCCCATTGGTCGAAAACGTTGTCGTAAGTGCAGTCCACGTCGCCGTCGCATCTCCAAGTGGATGGGATGCATTTCTTGCTCGCAGGACACATCACTTGCCCCTCCCGACAGCGGCTCACTTCTGGGGAAAAAAATAATTGCAAAATTCATTAGATTATTATTAGTATGATTATACAGGATGTGGCAAAACTGTAATATTTTAAGACAACAAGACAACAATCCCGAGATGGTCTTGGGATGCAACCAAACAGACTCGACCGACGGTAGCCGTACACCTGGCTTGTGGTTCCCTCCCCCGCCGCGCAGCAGCACTAGTCTCCCCTTTTATCTCCCTCCTACTGAATGGTGAAGTACTGTGATTGTCTCCTGACACGATAGATGAGTCGTAGCTCAAAGGGATTGACTACTTGATGTTATGTATTTTTGAGATGCGAGCTTGCGAGCATCCAGACCGCCAAAGTATACACATCATTCTGATCTACATGCCCAACTAATCTTCATTTTTACTAAGGGATTGACTGGTACACAATCTCCTCACCAATAAATCTATTTTTTCTTTGCACATGGATAAATCCGTAGATTTACCGGTCGGAGCGATGCCGTAGTGTTGGCAACCGTGCTGCTCTTGTGAAGCGAATGCCGATCGTTCCCGAGTACTCACGAAAGGAGCCGACCGGCCTCAAGTGCTTCATCCCACAGACGGAAGTTTGTGATTCATGGTTTGATTTGTGTTACCACATAAGCGTATCCTTCGGAAACCGAGGATACTCCTATTGGAGTCCCCATAAATCCAGCAAAAAATCACAGATGTGAAAAATCTACTAAAGAAACATTTCGGTGACAACTGGAGCAAAATGCCAGTTTTGGAATTCTACAGAGACGTAGTGAACAATCCCACCACAGACGACTCAGGGGATGAAGAAGCAAACAAACCAAATTTCATCAAAACCGGTTCAATCCAAACTTTCGATTTTGAATTTTGAGGAACCCAGACCATTTTCAAAGTCAAAATTTGTGATAAAACACTCTAGGGCCTCCAGTTTAAGCAATGAAATGGAACTAACGTGGTTAAAATGGAGTGCTGTACAGGGAAACGTTTTTTGTGTTTCCTGAAAAATTTTCAAGTATGGATTGCGCCGGTTTTGAAACTACTCGCCTCAATTCTGATCTATTAATCCAACTAATCTATATTTTAGCGGCGGACATAGATTAATAAAAATTGAGAAGCTGATTGGTTTGCAGCAACCGGGGAGCGGTATTGAGACTATCCTAGATGGATCCCGCATGGAAGCGCTAGTGTCGCGTTACATTTCATTCAGTTTCTTGACACTCCTGTTTTCTTTCAGTTTTTCAAACTCAAATAATGCGGAAAAGGAGAATGATAACAAAGCGGTTAATCTAAGTTGTGATAAAACAGTGCTGCAGTTGACTGTTATATTTCATTGACTACTGATGTATGTGATAAGTAAAGACGTGTTGTTTTCTTCGCATTGCCAGGATATTGTTTGGAGAAATAAAGAAATTGTAAGAGGAAATAGAAAACATTCGTTGCTAACTTCCGTTTTGCTTCCGAGTCTACCTATAGGTAGCGGAAGCATTGTTTTCACTTTCGGGAGAAAAACAATTTTCGCTTTCCAAAACCTAAATTTCCACTCGGATTTTATTTTAGACCATTCTGATACAAGGGCGTACGCATTCTCGGGGCAACTGGGGCAGTTGCCCCAGTAGACTACCTGATCTGGAGCGTTGCATTTTGTGTGGAGAAACCTTCAGTTTTCATTCGAGTTAATAATAATCTAGTGCCGGGTCGTCACAAATTTTGGTGTCGTTACGCAAATTTTAGAATGACCCCCAGCCCAAAAACATATCCATGTTAAAACAAATCAGATCCATGCCCAACCGTGTTAGGGAAGTAATAAAAGCTAAAAGAGGGCATATTTCATACTGACTGATAATGTGATGGTAATAAAATAGAGTTTTAATAAAATATTGAGTTTTTACGCTGTGTTCAGATTAATTTGCACACTACTGTGTGTGCCACACCCAACTTGGCAGACGTTTTTGTACCAAATCTATATCATGTAATTTTGCAACAAATTGTATAGGTATTCGTGCAGGTAGCCATTACTTCTTACTGAATACTGGTGTGAGGGTGGAAGGTACACGGGTTCTTCCTTTCATGTTTTTATTCACAACAACAACTAGTTTCGCCTGTCACTAGGCCTCATCAGGTGCTACAATATTAACAATATAGTTTTTTAATGGTAAATACAGAGGCTTGTTCATGTGCTAATTGTTAACTATAAGGTAAAGGCATATTTACTATAGGGGAGGACAGATCCATACGAAGTGTGTTTTGTCAGGTTTTGTTCCAGAAGTTATAATTTCAGTCACTTATGTTTCGTCCAATGGCTTGAGAAGGGTCTAGAATTATGATCAGGTAGTTTAGATAGATAGTTGTGTGCTAGGTTTAATGAGTTATGAATTATATATGCTACTGCATGAATGGGGCTTACCAATTTGGGGGGATCATAATTCTAGACCCTTCTCAAGCCATTGGACGAAACAAGTGACTGAAATTATAACTTCTGAAACAAAACCTGACAAAATACACTTCGTATGGATCTGTCCTCCCCTATAGTAAGTGCCTTTACCTTATAGTTAACTATTAGTACATAACAACCTCTGTATCTACTATTATTAAAAAACTATATTGTTAATATTGTAGCACCTGATGAGGCCTAGCGACAGGCGAAACTAGTTGTTGTTGTGAATAAACATATAAAAGGAAGAAGCCGTATACCTTCCACCCTCACCCCAGTATTCAGTAACGAATTGTGTTTTACATTCTAGCTTAGCTGCAATAGCTTAAGAATTCAACTTACTACACTGAGATTCATCGAGACCGTTGCTGCAGTCTGGGGTTCCATCGCAGCGCCACAGTACGGGAATACAGGAGCCCGTTTGGCAGTCAAACTCTGTCGTTTTGTTGCAAGTAGTATCTGAAATTAAAATACACTAATTTGTATATGAAAATACGAATGAATTTGAAATTCATTCACGTCATACCCAAAAACATCAAAGAAGGAGAGAGAAGGAGAGTGAGAGAAGGGGGGGGGGGGGGGGGGAGAAAAGATGTTTATCAATGACTAGCTGGTTCACCCGTGCGTTGCACAGGTTGATTTGAACATTATCAAATAGCCTGTGAACCAAGTTAAAGTAATTCTTATAGATTCGCCCACTCAGATCCCAAGTTCGTTCAGTGACGTTCAAAACGCTTTAACATCCTCCCCCTCCTCCCTTCACCATTGGGTCAGATTTCAAAAATTTGAAAAAGTAGTCTTTGACTTGAATTAGAGTAATCCAAACGTATTCGACAATCAAATCCCCAGTTCGTTCAGTGATGACAAAGATACCCCCCCCCCCCCCCCCTTCCTCAAAAACACCCCCTTCTATGGGTTAGATTTGAAAATTTTCAAGTAGCCTGTGATTTAAGTTAGAATACTCCAAACATATTTCGACAACTCACATCCCCAGTTGGTTCAGTGACGTTCGAAACGCTTTAACCCCCCCTACGTTGAGAGTTAGATTTGAAAATTTTGAAAAAAGTAGTCTTTGTCTTGAATTAGAGTAATCCAAACATACTCAACAATCAAATCCCCAGTTTGTTCAGTGATGACAAAGATACCCCATTCCCCCCTCCTCCCCTAAAACACCCCCTATGGGGCAGATTTGAAATTTTAAACCTTTTAAACCTTCTCTGGACTTCCACAAATGATTTAAGACCAAAATTAGCCAAATCGGTCCAGTCGTTCTGGCTAATTTTGGTCTTAAATTATTATAGCCTATTTTATTATTATTAGCCTAATTGTTATTAGAGACTACAGCTGACGACGCCGAAACGGCGAAATATTCTCTCATTTTTGTAAGTCATATTTATGTGTTTCCTATATTTCCCAACCATCTGTACTTAATACCTCAAATTAAGATATATATATATATATATATATATATATCTTAATATATATATATATATATATCTTAATATATATATATATCTTAATATATATATATATATATATCTTAATATATATATATATATATATATATAATAACCGCATGAAATGGCTCTACAAGAGCATATACATATTCAAACAATTTTTAAGGAAAAACAACAATTGACAACATGAAACTAATTTTTATATTTCGGCTTATGCCTTTTTCAAACTACGAGAAAAGAATTTTGATTTTTGTTAATTGGTGAGAAAATCTTGCCATGGAGTGGTTGCCCAGTTAACGTCTGATATTCAACCTTGCGTATGATCCTCCAGGGTTGATATAGTATATATATATATATATATATATATGTATATATATATATATATATATATATATATATATATATATGAAACAAAGAGAAGAACACACAGAAATACACTACACAGACTAGTTTTAATATTTCGGCTTGGGTGCCTTTTTCAAAATACAAGAGAAAAATAAATTTTTTTGAAGAGTTAATTTACAGAATTACAACGTTGGCAAAGAAACTTGAGTTGCTTAGGACAGTTGCATTATCTCCTAATATTTAGTCCTGGTGGATCGTAGGCTCTCAAAACGTTGCTATGCGCCTTTTCGGACTGGTGAAGCAACCGCTTGTTGTCTTTGGGTCCCATTTTCTTTAAAACTTTCATCCCGAAACAATCATCGAACGATGCTATGCGTCCGAAAAGGCGCATAGCAACGTTTTGAGAGCCTACGATCCACCAGGACTAAATATTAGGAGATAATGCAACTGTCCTAAGCAACTCAAGTTTCTTTGCCAACGTTGTAATTCTGTAAATTAACTCTTCAAAAAAATTTATTTTTCTCTTGTATTTTGAAAAAGGCACCCAAGCCGAAATATTAAAACTAGTCTGTGTAGTGTATTTCTGTGTGTTCTTCTCTTTGTTTCATATATTAGCTCTCCTAGAGCCACTAATCAAGTGATTAATATATATATATATATATATATATATATATATATATATATATATATATATATATATATATATATATATATATATTTAATTTGAAGTATGTTGATCGTAGAGTATTGAAGTAGTGATGGAATTGTTGAGGTTCGATCAATGAAACAAGTGGGTGCCAACGTTACGGAGAATTTATTCCTCAATCTTCAGGGACCTAAAATCAGATAAAAAGGGGGGATCTGATTTTAAGGTCCTGAAGATGGAGGAATAAATTCTCCGAAACGTTGGCACCCACTTGTTTCATTGATCGAACCTCAACAATTCCACCACTACTTATATATATATATATATATATATATATATATATATATATATATATATATATATATATATATATATATATATATATAGATTAAGTCTAACTTGTGGGGGACGGAGGTTTTTGCGAGATCTGGTGAAATGGTTGTGATTAGACGAGCCCTCGGGAAAAAACGACCACATTCGTCTCCACAAGCAACAAACAATTGAGCGCATAGATACCTTTAGGGACAGGTGCCGTATATTTAAGTCTTCTGTACCACGCTCTGTGTCGCCCAGCGCCGTATATGTACGGCATCACCTCTGCACATGGCCAGGGCCAGTGCCTTTGGCCATTTTATTTATTTATTTATTTAATTTTATTTACGGGCAAAATTGCCCAATTTACAGTTTAAGGTAATAATAATAATTTTTATCTAGATTTTACTAACAATGCTACCCACGTTAAATTCAATAACATTAATCTCACAACAAACAAAACAAGCTTTATATTCCATTTTCTTCATTTCTCTGCAACCTAGTGGTGGTGGAAGTAACTTGAAGTGTATGAATGTTGTGTGACTTTTGGGCTGATTTATTGTGGTGACTTCAAATTAGGAATAGTACCTATAGTTTATGAGTTCCATCCATGATCACCTGATAATTATCACATGTCGATCAAAATATGTTGTATTCCAGATATGAGTTTTTAAAATACTTTATGTTTACAAAATACGTATAATGAAATGGGTACCTACACAAGTTTGAATAAGTTTCAACTGTGAGTGCTTTATTCAAGTTACAACATTTATCAAACCCAACGCTTTCCTTCTCGCTTCTGACTAGTTCAGTTTTTGTCCAGTCGTGATTCCCCAACTAGAAATGAGTGAGAAACGCGTGTTTTTGGAAAATGAGATGTGGTAAATAATTTCCAGAATTCTTAGTGCTAGTAAGCGGGAAAGTTGTGAGTTGTGAGGACGAAATAGATCCTGATGAACCTATTTTGCGAGCTGATTCTTTCCTTGCAGATCAGGATAATGCGCTTTCAGTTGGGGGAAAAATATTGAAGTTATCCAGTCCAATATGTACCTAAGTAGAAATAATATAACTACCAATTGATTCATGAATCTTGTGTTATGTTTATTCAAACTACAAAATGGTACAGCCAAAAACAAATGTAACAAATCATCCTGGAAATCATACTTAATTTTCATTAAAATGAACACACACACAAAAAAAAAATCGATAAAACCAGCAAAAATCCAAAATGTATATATATATATATATATATAATTCAATTTATAATTTTGTTCTGGAAATTATTCAGAACGAGTTTTTGTCATAAAATTTGTAGTTATTAATTTCTTTTCACACTCAACTCCTCAATTTTTTAAACAAGGATACAGTAAAGTAAGATGGTTTACGAAAATTTGCTCACACCATCATACTGCATGACTGGAACTTTTTTATTTGTAAAACGTGAATAAAAGCTGATGTTTCAAAAAGTTTAATGTTACCGTTTAATATTAATATTTAAGTTTAAGTTTAATATTAATATTACGACGTCCAAACATTACCTACTGAATTTGCAAGGTCAATCCTGACAAAATTTGACATTAATTGAATCAAAATTGGGGGTACAAGAGCCTTTTAGGATAGTATTATGTCTCCGTTTCAAAATTACTCCCTTCAGAATTGATCATGTCACCTGTTTGTTTCCATAAGTACCGTTGTCATTATGTTAATGTGATTCCATTCTTCTGTTGTCATTCTGGAATATAATTTCGCTCGTTCAAATATGTTTTGATGTGTTTATGTAAATCAGAGACACTATAGTATTGTCGACGAGGATGGTTTTACTGGGTTAAGCCATTAGAACAGTATTCTACTTTCTAACGATTACCAGGTCCAGAGCTTTAATTAATTGTCACAGTTTTTCAAATCGTTCAACCATGAACGCAGCCCAATTCGCAGAATTGATGAAATCGTTTCAGACTTCTCAGGAAGCCATACTCAAAACAATATTGGCTCAGCAGAGTTCTTCTAAATCAGAGTCAAGTCATCAAGTCATGTGCGCAGCGAACGATGTGGAAGTACCTAGCGAAAAAACTGGGACAGAAGGATCTGTACTGATCGCCTTGCTGGGCCCAGCGCTTCGCCTTCGAGCCTAAAAAAAAAAACGGTCCCGAAAACGCTAAGAAGTTTCAGAAACCCAAGTTCTTTAAAATGAAATCAGCTTTTAATTCGGTTTGGGAGGCGAAAACGGAAGTCTGACCTCCCTCGGATTAAGCGTTTGAATTGACCGGCAGGCGGGAGGGGAAACGAAAGCCGGGACGGAGAACAGAACAGAGGAGCCCCTTCTTAACTGGATGTGCTCGACGAGAAAATGGGCTGTCACTCGGCACTGGGGGGCGACCAGAAACAACCAAGTCGAGGCTCAGTGGGACCCAGTGACGTGGTTTGAGGAGGGGCAGGGTTAGGGAAACCAGATCTACTTTAATTTAAAGTATCCAAGTATTTAAAGTATCTACATAAACGTCTAAGTTTGAATGATAGCAATCATGTCACTGGGGTATTTAAAAAAAAAGGTACAAAAGTTCCAGTCATACAGCATGATCGTATGAGCGAATTTTCATAAACTATCTATCGTAGTATAGTATGTTAAATTGCATTGAAATTGGAGCAATTTTAGTTGACAGAAATGGTTCAAAACCAATTTTATGGCAAAAAACTTACTCTAAAAAAATAAAATTCCACTGATTCAAAAGGGATTTTTGATTTTTTAATTTTTTTGCAGTTTTTATAGATATTTTAGCAAATTTTAATGACATTTAAGTACGTTTATCATCATAATTTTGAGCAAAAATTTTTAATGTCCTAGTTAATCGTTGAAAATTTAGTTTTGACTAAAATTCTGCAAAAAAATAGAAATTTAACGATTTTTGGCCGTTTTTAGCCATTTTTAGTGATTTTTTAGGTACATTTTTCGAAATTTGACCAATTTAATGTGCTGAAAAATTGTTGTCCAACGAACTCATCCTTTCTTTTGAAATGCTTGATTTTTTGGCGAAAGAACGAAGTTTTTATCTCATTTGCTCATTTCTATCGAGAGATATTGTCTGGAATGACACACACACACACATTTTTTTTTTTTTTTTTTTTTTTTTTTTTTTTTTTTTTTTTTTTTTACAAAACTCCCCTCAAAGGCGGAGGGGGCACACCATTAAATTGAAAAATAAACAAATAAAATAAAAAAGTGGGGAGGACGCCCAGGTTTACCCGACGCCGGCTCTAGGGATAAGGGAAGTTGCAGGACGAGGAGGAAGAATGGGATGAAAGGAAGTGCCCCTATAGAATGACCACCAGTTCAAGTAAGAACCCCTCAGGACGCGGGTGGTGATACCACGGAGTACTCCTGCAGAGATGCCCAACTCGAGTAACTCCGTGGCGCTTTTCCCGCACCACACCCCGCGCCATGACAAGGTCGCAGCCATGACCTTGATGTTATTAGGTGCCACTCCTTTTAGCTCAGATATCGCCCGTCGCAGATCATTTCTATCATATTTACTTTTCTTAGCCCGCCAGGTCTGCTCCATGTCCACGCTGCCACTGACAACCTGGACATCCAGGATAATGGCAGACCCATCGGGCTTGACAGCAACGATATCCGGCTTCTTGCCCCGGTCACTCGGCATGTGATATAGTCTCTCTCTCTCAACAGCCCAACCGCTGGATGACAGAGCGCCTGCTATCTGCTTGGCAACCGCATCATGACGGAGAATGCGGCCACCGTGAGTACGAGGACACTGCTGCACTACATGATACAGGTTCTCATTTTTACCCCGACAGGCACGGCAAAGGGTATCAACTGTCCCGCGACTACTCCTCGAACACCTCACCGAAGTGGCCAATGTGGCCACCCGGACGGCATGAAAATGGCGGTAGTCGCGGGCCCCAATGCCCTCTGAAGCCCATTCCACCCACTGGGAAGAAATGGGGGATTCAGAGCACTGTCGGAGTTCTTTACCATCTACTGACTCATGCAGCGCAGCAGCAAACTCAGCAGATGAGCTGGGTTTGGGAGCAGTTGGTGTTGCTCGGTCGCACCACAACAACTGCTGCTTGACAAAGTCAAGGTCAGCAGCAGTGCGAGCGACCTCCCAGCTCGAGCTCCTAAGGGCGAGCAGGCGCTGGCGGCGTAAAGATGGTATACTAGCTGAGAGAGAGACAATACCGAGCCCACCGGCCTTGACCGGTGCGTGGATGTAAGCACTTGGGACACCAGGTGGAAAGCCTAGCCAAGAGCGCACAGCAGAGCGAACTTCACGATCTAACTCTAGCAGCCTCCCCGCAGTAAGCCTACCAAAGACTAGCCCATAGGTCAGCTTTGGCAGTAAGTACGTGCGAAGGAGGCGCAGCTTCTGCTGTGGCTTCAATGGAGCCTTGGTGATACGAGCTAGTGCCCCACCAAGGTCCACACGGCTTGCGGCAATGGTGGCCACACCCATGAAGTCAACTCCAAGGTACCGCCAAACCTCCAGCAAGGATCGGGTGGGGATGGGTGACTGTCCTATGACAAAACACTCCTCATCCACCACCTTCACCTGATGCTGGCGACCCGACGGGACCAAGGAGACTGACCCACACTTATCTGGGTTAACCACCAAACCACACCTGGCTAGCTGCTCAGCAAAGGCATTGAGGGCGACCTGCAAGCCCTCACGGGTTTCGGCGAGTAGGATTACATCATCGGCAAAAGCCAGTGCACCTACTCGCACCCCAGGGGCGAGATCGAACCCTATTTCAGCTGGCAGCTTACCCAAGGCCGTGTCCACGACCAGGTTAAAGAGGAGTGGCGACAGAGGATCCCCCTGACGTACCCCGCGCCCAATTACAACATCCCCTGACATCTCACCTCGTGCCTCGAGGACCGTCACGCCTTTGTGGTACAGGCGAGCAACGTACTCAATTAAACGAGTAGGTGCCCCGACACCACGAAGACAATCGGTCAGGGCAAAATGGCTAACGGTGTCAAAGGCCTTAGCGACGTCCAGAGCGGCAAGATGGAGTTGCCGTTTCTTAATACGGGCCAGCGAAATGACAGTTTGGAGAACTGTAAGGTTCTCTGCTGTGCCATCTGCTGGCCGAAATGCTCTCTGGACGTCACCTATGACACTAGCAGCTTGGAGGCGAGATGCCAGAATCTTTTGGAAATGGCGGAAGACTACAGACGATATAGATATCGGGCGGTAGCCTCCAGGCCCACTTAACCCTTTTTTTGGGATGAAAATTGTCCGGGCGCGGGTCAACGCTTTCGGGGGTCTTCCCGATAGAAGGAGTAAGTTGAGGATGAGCAGCTTAACTGTTTTTGGAGTCTTGTTCCAACGTCGGGCAGAAACACCATCAGGTCCAGCAGAAGTGGAGTTCTTGACACGGCACTTATGTGCCTCGTCATGAAGCACCGGCGTGCACATGATGCCACGTAAGGAATCCCTGGTGGAAGCTGGGGGTACCACTGGCTCACCAGGGTTGTGGCTGGGAGCACTCAAGAGTGGCTCCCAAAAGTCCACAAACTCCTGGAGAGGGGGCAAAACTTGCTCATCCCCAGCTCCTTCCAGTACCTCCGCAGCCACACGAGCCGGATGCTTCCTCCACAACTTCTGGACCCGCTGATATTCCCGCCTTCTTGCTTGTTTTGCTGCTCTGCGACCTCCACGAGGCACCAAAGTAGGAGGAACTGCTCCCTGATGCCCCGTCACGGTCGCTTCCTCAACCCGTGGGAAGATCCTCTGTATGTAGGCTGCGACCTCGTCCTCCAAGCCTTCAGGCCTCTCAACAGCCCGCCTCACCAGATCCTGCAGGTAGGCACTCTCATAACCATCAATACGGCCTACCTGCTCCCCGAGCCTCAACACTTCAGTCTTCAAGTCTTCAAGAAGACCGGAGGTCCCGGGGGAGGATTGCTGAATGGCGGGCTGTTGCCCCACGCCTGTAGGAGATGCGGGAGAGGCCCCACGGCTATTCGTCAGGATCGCCTCCTGGACAAGCTGCTTATAGTGGGGCCTCAGGCGAAGAGATTGGATGGCAGAAAGCGTGCGCATGGGAAAACGTTGTTGCAAAAATACATTAATATGGCGTACCCCATTGCGCACAGCCTCTGCCTCCTCTGCTGCCATTCGCCGCAAATCCTCAGAAGCATACCTGGGCCGCTCTCGCTCTATGTCAATTGCAGCGTTGGCCTCCGCGGGATGCTTCTGCCAGACGTGGGCACTGAGGCCACGCTTGGAACTGAAGGCTCTCTCACAATGGGCACACTGGTGGGCATTATTCAGGGCAGAGGAAGAGGATGAAGGGTAGGATGAAGATGATGAAGATGAGGGGGAGGATGACCGACGCCCCTGCCTGGGGCGCCCCCGAGCGCCTCCCCTAGAACCCCGGATGCCAATGGGCACGCGGGGGTTATGAGGCTGGTCGTGATTGTTATCCATAACTGAGGAAGCGCCTGTAGAAGGGTCGGGAGACTCGTTGACACGAGCCTCCCCCCTAATCGCCAGCGGGTCATTCTGCCACCCTCTGTTCACCCAGAGGGTGCCCGGGTTGCGCGACGGGGACGCATGACCATGACTTGGGTAGGGATATGAAGGAGCTCCGAAGAGATAAAAACACCGACAGTTACCCTACCCCAGCACACACACACACACACACACACACACACACACACACACACACACACACACACACATATATATATATATATATATATATATATATATATAAAGCGTTAAAATCCAGGAATCATTTCAGAATGCCTCAAAACAGATTTCGATGTAGAAAATGTTTGAAAATTTTTGGAGCCATTGCAATAGCTTTATTTTCTAAGGAAATTCGCTAAAATAAACTTTACAGTAAATTTTGATAAAATTTAAGAAGTAGTGATGTCGTTACACAGGGGAAATATAATAATCTAATTCACAATTTCAGGAAATATAAAATAAGTCTTTTGATACTGGTGTATTGAAATAATACTTGGAAGTTAATGGATTTCCTCATTTCACAGATTTAAAAATGAAAACGTTGCTCCTTATAACCAACATTTTCGTGGTCCCAATACTACTTTATTTTTGTTCAAGATACTGTCTACTTTATACAAAATTTAAAGTAAACCAAAATACTTTATGTTTGAAACGAAGAAGAAAAGCACTGCCAAGGACATGGCACAAAATGCTTCCTCGTGGTTTTAACTTGACTTCAACAAGAAAACTACGTTCACGCATGCGATGAGCGTACGATTGATTAAATCTTGATGAAACTAATAGGAGACCATCTAGGACTAAACCCACAATATTCCTGAAAATTTCACTGAAAGCCAATCGAAATTGTGGAAGTTATGGCTGTGGCAAGAAAAAAAAACATCACTTTCGCGCATGCGCCTAGCGTACCGCTGCTGATGATTGCGAAGAATGTGACACGGGACCTCAAGAAACCTTGCCCGCATCATCCCTGAAAATCTGACCGAAATCCGTTCACAATTGCCTGAGTTATGACCGAAACAAGAAAATTTTGTTTGCGCCTGCGCAGAGGCTACCGTTGATTCGATCATGACGGAACTGATAGGGGACCATGTAGAGCTATACCCGCACGATCCCTAAACATTTTAGAAAATCGAATCAAAATTGTGGAAATTACGGCTGTTGCAAGGACCGTAACAAGAATATTTCGTTCACGCATGCGCAGAGCGTACCGCTAATGCAATTATGATGATTGTCGTATGGGACCTCAAGGGACCTTACCCACATCATCCCTGAAAATCTGACCGAAATCCGTTCAACATTGACCGAGTTATGACCGTCACAAGGAATTCACGTTAGCGCCTGCGCAGAAGCTACCGTTGATTCGATCATGATGAAGTTGATAGGGGGCTATCTAGAGCTTACCCCGCACAATCCCTGAAATTTTGGTTAAAATCGGATCAAAATTGTGGAAGTTATGGCTGTTAAAAGGAAATGTGGACGGACAGACAGACAGACACGGAACCAAATTTGTTCAGGAGGCTCTGAAACGCAAAATGCGAGCGGAAATTTCGATTTTGGAGCAAACAATTTTTTTACATTTCGAAAGTGAAAACAAAGCTTCCGTTGCCTTGCAGTCTCGGAAGCAAAACACCTACTCACCTACTAGTCAAGGACAAGGTGCCCATACCTACTAACACCAGAACTACCTGCATGGACGAAAATTGGTCTAGGGTCGCTCACGTATACTCGAGAAGTTGAGAAGGCTGACCATCTCAAATCCATACAACACAACAACAGCAACAAACGGTTCAATATTTCTGTTTATTTTAGCGAATTTTTGAAGAAAATTAAGCTATTGCTCTCGCCTCAAAATTTGTAGAATGTGAATTTTTGGAAAAATTTTATGCAGAAATCCGTTTCAGGCTATTCTGAATCATATTCTGAAGTTTAACGCATTTTTAGCGAATTTTTGAAGAAAATTAAGCTATTGCTCTCGCCTCAAAATTTGTAGAATGTGAATTTTTGGAAAAATTTTATGCAGAAATCCGTTTCAGGCTATTCTGAATCATATTCTGAAGTTTAACGCATTTTTTTATGTATGTATGTATATATGTATGTATGTATCTATGTACGTATGTATATATGTATGCATGTATATATGCATGTATATATGTATGTATATATGTATGTGTCATTCCAGACAATAACTGTCCGTAGAAATGTGCTAGAAACTTCAAACAAATTTTAAAATGTTAAGGACACAAAACGAAAGTTCAAGCTCGTTGGCCAGCATGATCGGATTACATCTTCGGGTTGAAATTTTCAAAAGTCCAGTCATGCAGCATGACCCCATGAGCGAATTTTTGAAGAAATCTTCGACATTTCAGTCGCTATTGATCGTGTAGAGAAATTTTAGTTTATGATTTTGATAGACAAACATGGAATCAAATTATTGAAAATAATTCGGAGGTACTCATACTTTATTATTATTAAACTAATCTTGTAGATTTAAAGATAATCTGAATTTAGGCAATGTTTCATGCAAATATTACCGATTTTTACAACTAACGAACGGCATTATTTCGATTTTTGACTGATTTTTCAACTTTGAAATTTTTGAAAACTTGATACATATTCTTATAGGAAATTTTACGCTGATTCCGAATATACCACATGTTAGTATGCTGAAAAAATTATTTCGCGCAACAAATCGCAAAAAACAGGCTATTTTGACATTTTTGACTACATTTTTGAAAATTTCAACCCGAAGATGTAATCCGATCATGCTGGCCAACGAACTTGAACTTTCGTTTTGTGTCCATAACATTTTAAAATTTGTTTGAAGTTTCTAGCACAATTCTACGGACAGTTATCGTCTGGAATGACACATACATACATACATACATATATACATACATACATAAAAAAATGCGTTAAACTTCAGAATATGATTCAGAATAGCCTGAAACGGATTTCTGCATAAAATTTTTTCAAAAATTCACATTCTACAAATTTTGAGGCGAGAGCAATAGCTTAATTTTCTTCAAAAATTCGCTAAAAATGTAGTCAAAAATTTCAAAATAGCCTGTTTTTTACCATTTGTTGTGCGAAATAATGTTTTCACCATACTAACATGTGGTATATTCGGATTCAGCGTAAAATTTCCTATAAGAATATGTATCAAGTTTTCAAAAATTTCAAAGTTGAAAAATCAGTCAAAAATCGAAATAACCGTTCGCTAGTTGTAAAAATCGGTAATATTTGCATGAAACATTGTCCAAATTCAGATTGAACTACTCTTATGGAAGTATCCCTGTATAACCAATCCTAGAACCATGCTGTTTAAAACGTAGGTAGTAATTAGGTGCTTGTTTAATAATTTGATTCCATGTTTGTCTATCAAAATCATAAACTAAAATTTCTCTACACGATCAATAGCGACTGAAATGTCGAAGATTTCTTCAAAAATTCGCTCATGGGGTCATGCTGCATGACTGGATTTTTTACGATGTTGTTTTTGCTTAAACTAGTGGGAAATGACTCCCAAAAGAAAGACTCGGTTTTTTAGCGAATTTTCTTAGAAAATAAAGCTATTGCAATGGCTCCAAAAATTTTAAAATAAAAATTTTCAAAAATTTTCTTCATCGAAATCTGTTTTGAGGCATTCTGAAATGATTCCTAGATTTTAACGCTTTTTTATATGTATATATATATATATATATATATATATATATATATATATATATATATATATATATATATATATATATATATATATGTATGTGTCATTCCAGACGATAACTCTCGATAGAATTGAGATAAAAACTTCGTTCTTTCGCCAAAAAATCAAGCATTTCAAAAGAAAGGATGAGTTCGTTGGACAACAATTTTTGAGCACATTAAATTGGTCAAATTTCGAAAAATGTACCCAAAAAATCACTAAAAATGGCTAAAAACGGCCAAAAATCGTTAAATTTCTATTTTTTTGCAGAATTTTAGTCAAAACTAAATTTTCAACGATTAACTAGGACATTAAAAATTTTTGCTCAAAATTATGATGATAAACGTACTTAAATGTCATTAAAATTTGCTAAAATATCTATAAAAACTGCAAAAAAATTTAAAAATCAAAAATCCCTTTTGAATCAGTGGAATTTTATTTAGAATAAGTTTTTGCCATAAAATTGGTTTTTAACCATTTCTGTCAACTAAAATTGCTCCAATTTCAATGCAATTTAACATACTATACCTAGTACGATAGATAGTTTATGAAAATTCGCTCGTACGATCATGCTGCATGACTGGAACTTTTTTAGAACCTCTTCTTCTTTAGCTGTGTCATCGGTACCACTGACACATCATCCCAAAAATGTCTGATGTTCCTAATTACATTTAAGTATGTAATACAACCTTACTGAAACATGAACTCGTTAAGATTGAAATGTGTAGTAATGTTTTCTTCGGAATAAAAATTTTGTGACCTACGTACAGAAAAAATATTACTATCCATGGTTCTTTTTTAATTCCTCAAACCGAACTTTCTCTTATTTTCAGTAATCTGACACATTCAAGCCCTTGTGTGCAGATGCTGAATGAAAAATACCTTAGTGTGTAAGTCGAGAACGTTAACTTTAATGTATACTTTAACTTTCATTGGAATACTTCACTTTTCCTTGGTTGCAGCCAGGATATACTTTATATGATCCGAAAAAATCTGGCAACCCTAGGCAGGGTGGGCGCAGCCCCTCCTTGAATTATAAAGGATAAAAACGTTCGTTGTATTAATACAATTAAAATGAATAATTTTACGCTTATAATTCCATTAGGTACCTAACACATTAATTAGAAAATGTAATTCGTAATAAAGAAATCGTATAAATAAAGAAATTCTTATTAGGTTCGTTTGTGCAAGGGCAAAATGGCGTGGATATTATACAGCCCCACGGAGAGGAGTAAAATCACCGTTAACGAAGAGGAAATGTGGATACTACAAGCTGAAATCAAGTCGTTCCCCACTACCTTCTGGGGCGAGCCCATATTCGATTTTTCCCTAGAAAAATATCCATAGTTCAGGGACGATGGCTCATTGCACCAAGGCGTCGGTTTCGCAATTCGAACGCCCACGGTTCAAACCCCCTCTCGCCTCTCTTATTTTTTAAATTCGCCATTTCTATTGACCTTTCTGACCCTGTTCTAGAAGCAGCAAGATGTATACTACTAACTTCCTCTACTTTTCACTGCCTACCTGACGGTTGGATCTTTGAACCAAACCAGTTTCTCTAATTCTTTTATTGTTGGTATATCGTGGGTACATATTCAACCATTTACGTATTAAACCTCAGTTAAAATAAAGCAAAAATACAATAAATAGAAGACTACAGTGATGATTGATACAGTTTAATAGAAATGATTAGAATACTCTATCGTAGCAATATTTATATTATAACCTTGCATATTGCAGTTTCAGTTGGTTTACATATTTGTTTCTTGCTCTCGGTTTCATGCCAGGTATTTTATTTCGCGTACCTATATAATACGATTGTGTGATATTGTCCAGAATAAGTGTTTTTTTTAGCGAATTATCTTAGAAAATACAGCTATTGCAATACCTCCAAAAATTTTCAAATAAAAATTTTCAAAAATTTTCTTCATCGAAATCTGTTTTGAGGCATTCTGAAATGATTCCTGGATTTTAACGCTTATATATATATATATATATATATATATATATATATATATATGTCATTCCAGACGATAACTCTCGATAGAATTGAGATAAAAACTTCGTTCTTTCGCCAAAAAATCAAGCATTTCAAAAGAAAGGATGAGTTCGTTGGACAACAATTTTTGAGCACATTAAATTGGTCAAATTTCGAAAAATGTACCCAAAAAATCACTAAAAATGGCTAAAAACGGCCTAAAATCGTTAAATTTCTATTTTTTGCAGAATTTTAGTCAAAACTAAATTTTCAACGATTAACTAGGACATTAAAAATTGTTGCTCAAAATTGTGATGAAAAACGTACTTAACTGTCATTAAAATTTGCTAATATATCTATAAAAACTGCAAAAAAAATTTAAAAATCAAAAATCCCTTTTGAATCAGTGGAGTTTTATTTAGATAAAATTGGTTTTAACCATTTCTGTCAACTAAAATTGCTCCAATTTCAATGCAATTTAACATACTATAGTACGATAGATAGTTTATGAAAATTCGCTCATACGATCATGCTGCATGACTGTTTTTTTTTTGCGCAGGAATACCACACAACTGAGAATAAACCTAAGGGAAGAAACGTCCACAGATATGATTTTTCAGGCAGTAAGTTTCGTACAATACTCAAACTGCTCGGCATTGAAAAAATCACTAATTCAAGCCACAAAACATCATAAATTCGTTTTTTCGAAATCAATTTTTCGACCCAGTATTTGACAGAAGTTACACTTTTTGTTGTACCAGTGATTGGACACCCTATGACTGACACAGCTGTTCTTCTGCAATAAATGATTCCATGTATGTATTAAGAAATTCGCTCATACGATCATGCTGCATGACTGGAACGTTTCCATTTCAGATCTTAGATGGGTAGCCTCGTGGCCGAGGGTGACTGGGGTGGGGGGACCCCTATCCCCCATAATTGGTGACAATTGGTTAGAAACAACTCAACCTCTCCACCCTGAAGTTATTTTTAAGAATTCAACGTGAGTTGTGTATAGCACGCTCGAGTGTTGAGGGTCAGGGTCAGAGGAAGGAACTGGGGCGGTAATTCCCGGGCGAGTAAACTTTCAAAACATCAAGTTGAAGTACTCAGTACTGTCAGAGCGATTTCCAATCTAGGACATCGTGATGATTGCAAGCATGAGTTTATTAACAAACAAATCACTACCACTAACTTACTTACTAAATAATGAGGTTATAATTCAATTGGGATAAATCTACGGTTCTGCTAATAAATTTAAACGAATTTTGATAGATGAGAATGATTGAGAGAGAGATGAATAGCTAAAGTTATCCTGTACCTACTGAAGAACGGATGTTATGTATCCAACATGCAACAATAATGCAATCATCATCTAAGCCCTGAAGAAGATTTACAAATAAATCGAAACGTCGGCCTAGTTGAGTTGTTCAATCTATAGATCAACCCTCAAGAACCAAAATCCGAAAATTAAATATATATATATACATATATACCTTTCGAAAATTTTGGAGGCATTGGAATAGCTTCATTTTGGTTTATTATTTTCAATAATAAGATTATGTGATCGTATAGCAAAAAATTTTTATAACTCCCCCTCAAACTTTGTCATTTTACGTTTCAAAGGCGTAGAATCCAAATTTGCAATGTCCGTACGCCGTTCGGACCATAAAAGGCCTTAGAATTGACTTAAAAAATCTGTTCTTTCGCACATTGACTCCACTTCGGGTCTAGTTGGTCCTAACTCCTCGCCAGCTCGATCGCTCCACACCCATGGGTGCTATGAGCCAAAAATAGGTGAAAAGTGTCTTTTTTTTTTTGTATATTTTAAGTTGTATAGAAATTGGAGATTTATGGGAGAAAAGAAAATGTTAGCTATTAATTTTATGGGAAAAAAAAGTATTCTAAACGATACTCTTCTATTCAAAAAGAGATTTTGGATTTTAAGCTATTTTTTGCAATTTTATAGATTTTTTAAAACAAAATTCGGTTCTTTTCCGTTAATTCACTACCATTCATTCATTCTGACCTGTATGTCCAACTAATCTGTATTTTTACTAAGGGATTGACTACTTGATGGTATGTAATTTTGAGATGCGAGCTTGCGAGCATCCAGACCACCAAACTATATAAATCATTCAGACCTACATATTCCAACTAATCTGAGTTTTTACTAAGGGATTGACTACTTGATGTAATGTATTTTTTAGATGCGAGCTTGCGAGCATCCAGACCACCAAACTATATACAACTATATACAAAACCAAAACCATACCTACTTTAAGTACAAACATGATTGGTAGTGAATTAACGGAATCCCAGACCAAAACAATAATGGTAGTGAATTAACGGAAAAGAACCCAAAATTTAATGAGGTTCAATTCGCTAAAAGGAACAACCATTCCATCGTTTTTCCAACCATTCCAATTTTCGCTGATTTTTTTGAAAGAAAGAATAGAACGTCAGCCCAAGCAACGCACCGGTCATGCAGCTATTTCTATTTGATCCGCACAATGAAACGAACTAATCTTCCGACAATGTCAAAAGGTCAGCCGATAATCTTTCGGATTCGTCATTTCAAGATAGGGAAATATCTTCTATACTTGGGCCTCCCAAGAAATAATTGACGGGAGATATTTTTATTGTGTTAGCGGGTCGTAGATAAATGTGATTTCCTTTATCCGAGATCATGGAGGTTTCCTCACGTTTCGGCCGTTATCGACATTTCCATGTCTTTACTATAACAAAATAACGCTTGCATTAGAGTCTGCTACACATTGGAACATTTTATGTCTTTAGTTGCAGACTCGTATGCAAGCTCTAAGAGCCACTCAGCTGATCCGGACCCTGGGCATCGTCAAGTAAATGTCCTAAAGAGGCTACATACGAAACTACAGCTTCCTAGAGTGTAAAGCATAGAAATTAGCTTTAAGAGCCACTCATCTGATCCGGACCCTGGGCATCGTCAAGTAAATGTCCTAAAGAGGCTACATACGAAATTACAGCTTCCTAGAGTGTAAAGCATAGAAATTAGTTTTAAGAGCCACTCATCTGATCCGGACCCTGGGCATCATCAAGTAAATGTCCTAAAGAGGCTACATACGAAATTACAGCTTCCTAGAGTGTAAAGTATAGAAATTACCTATTAAAATTATTCAACCACCGCTTCACAAATCAAACCGTTCTCGCAATATTCGGATCACCTGCTATGAATCAAATCATCGAAACACCAGCTCAATGAAATCATCAGAAATTAACAAGCGGATGCAATAATGTTTACAATATCAATTATTGAGAATGATCACCTGAGTGTACACAATTTTGGTTTATTATTTTCAATAATAAGCCTATGTGATCGTATAGTAAAAAATGTTATAACCCCCCCCTTAAACTTTGTCATTTTACGTTTCAACGTGCGTAGAATCCAAATTTGCAATGTCCGTCCGCCGTTCGCCGTCCTGGCCATAAAAGGCCTTAGAATTGACTTTAAAAATCCGTTCTTTCGTACATAGACTCCACTTGGGGTCTAGTTGGTCCTAACTTCTCGCCAGCTCGATCGCTCCACACCCATGGGTGCTATGAGCCAAAAATAGGTGAAAAAGTGTCTTTTTCGAGGCTTTGAGTGTTAGACTGACGTACGCGCGCACGCCTGGCACGCTTAGTGGAATGATGAAAACATTGGCAGAGGGTCATGAGGGGCGCAAGCCAACATAAAATGTAAATAATATACATGCATATACTGGGTGTCCCGCATAAGGTGGTCAGTGCTTCAAGGCATGACTTTTGACCTCATTTCTGATCGAAAGTTTCTCTTAGAGATTTATTTAGACGCTTAGTATTCGGGTTATTCTATTTTGACATTTTATTTCTTTACTTTGGCACAAAAACGAAAAAAGCGTTAAAAAAAGGGTTAAAAAATGCGTTTAATCAATGTCAATTTCAAGCATTTTAATTTCTCCCTTGATGGGAAAAACAAAAGATCATGGATATGTCTAGTACCTACTGCTTACCAGTAGGTACCTACTACTCAATTGTATACCAACCATGTAGTGCCTTTTTTTCACAAGAATATTCCATTATGGTTACAAAACAATATTAGTTTATAACTTGGAGTAATAAATAGGCATTCCTTGACACTACAATGGCTTAGAGGTCATGAGATGTTGTGATAAAATAACAGCATTCCAAAAAGTGGCGAACGATTTTCCTACTATGAAAACTATGGGAGTTACTCTTCCCTAGTAACGCCTTGGCTGTACATGAAAAATCAATAGAAATTCTACGTAGCCTTCACTTTCAAAGTTAATAATAACCTAAAGTGCAGGAGCGTTGCATTTTTTGTGGAGAAAAAGAAGTGTCGCGAAAAATTCCTTGACCCCCAGCCAAAAGACATATCCATGTCAAAAAATCTGTATACCCGTAAGTTAGGTTGCCTTTTGTTGATTCCCTATGAAGATGAACATTTTTGAGATTGTTTTCGTGTTTTCGACCTTGAGTCACTAAAACAGCAATAACTACAGTAATTCAAACATATTGCGTCAAAAAAAGCGTTACGGTTGGTTTTCTGATGATTTCCGCTTACAACCGAGTCGTTGCTAGGGAAATGGTACTTCGTCGTTTTTCATCCCACAAAATTCGTTGACCATTCGTTCGAAAGCTCTCGATTCATCCAACCATATTATGTTAACTACTGCGAAGTGCGTGTCCAACAAGCTGAGTTATGAGCATGGTTATATGTATAATTGTTTACACACAGTGATCATTCTCAATAATTGATATGGTGAACATGATTGCAACCGCTTGTTAATTTCTGATGATTTCATTGAGCTGGTGTTTCGAATATTTGTTTCATAGCAGGTGATCCGAATATTGCGAGAACGGTTTGATTTGTGAAGCGGTGGTTAAATAATTTTAATAGGTAATTTCTATACTTTACACTCTAGGAAGCTGTAATTTCGTATGTAGCCTCTTTAGGTCATCTACTTGATGATGCCCAGGGTCCGGATCAGCTGAGTGGCTCTTAGAGCTTCCATACGAGACTGCAACTAAAGACATAAAATATCCCAATGTGTTGCAGACTCGTATGCAAGCGTTACTGATGATTTATATCTGATGTCGAGTTAAATGGGCGATGTTAAGTGGATTACGCTACAAGCGTTATACCTTCAGGTTTCCGGTTTTTCTCCATCTTCTCACGCTTATAAATTCGAAGGTTTTAACATGGATATGTCTTTGGGCTGGGGGTCATTCTAAAATATGCGTAACGACACCAAAATTTGTGACGACCCGGCACTTTAGATTATATAAAAGTGAAGGCTAGGTAGAATTTCTATTGATTTTTCACGTACAACCAATGAGTTACTAGGGAAGAGTAACTCCCATAGTTTTCATAGTAGGAAAATCGTTCGCCACTTTTTGGAATGCTCTCATTTTATCACATCTTACGACCTCTAAGCCATTGTAGTGTCAAGGAATGCTGATGTATTACTCTAAGTTATAAACTAATATTGTTTTGTAACCATAATGGAATAATCTTATGAAAAGAAGGCACTACATGGTTGGTACACAATTGAGTAGTAGGTTCCTACTGGTAAGCAATAGGTACTAGACATATCCATGATCTTTTGTTTTTCCCATCAAGGGTGAAATTAAAATTTCTTTAATAGTTCACGTACAACCAATCTTTGCTAAGGAGAATATAACTTCCTGGTTTACGTTTTTATTTTCTTCTTCTACAGAGATTGCGCAAGTTTACCCCTAGAAGTCCCATTGTAATCCAACAAACCATCAGTCACGTGTGCTGAAGCGATCACGTGGATTTAATCAGATTGATCCTGTTTCCCAGGATATAAGTATAGACCAGGATTCACCCTATCAAGGATTTAGATAGCCCCCCAGAGGTGCAATGGAGCCCTAAATCCTCGATAAAGAGGTAGAGGAGAATGACAGTATCCGGTCAGAAAGATACCACTCCTACTAATAGCATTAATGAGCTATGTTCGGAGTAGATTGGTTTCCAGGGACCTGGATCACCCATCCAACGCCAAACTCAGCTTCTCAAAAACACGAGTAAAGGCGTGCGAAGCCCGTTGTTCACCAACGGGGCGACGACAGCGCATTCTCTGAGATACAAACGGGACCTCTTTGACGGGAACTCTGTCACAACCCGAATGTGGAGAGTTGTTGAGGGATGGTATCAAGTTGTTTATGAATTAGCAATGGTCACTGAAGAGGCACAAATATAACTTGGAAGTTGTAAATTTGTTTCTACTAAATTATTTACCAATTTTAATGAAATTTTCAGGATTGGGATTTCATTTCCCGGAATGTGCCAGATACGTTTTATAGTCGTCTGACTATAATAAGATAAGTTTAGAAAATCCATGGTTTTTATTATTTTGTTCTGGTATCTGTCCTGAACACATGCAGCTGATTTTGTTAGGTCTCAGACCAACTCAGTCTGCTCAGAGGACAATAATCCTCAAAATCTTGTATAACAACGGGTCACTTCGGCCATGTCTTCTTCCATGTAATTTACAGTAGGACACCTTCCCAGAAGAAATTAAATTTTTTTTCCAACTTGTTAAGGGTTTTTTTGTTACATATTGATGTTATGAATTTACAGGTTTGAAACTATGCTACATGAATTTACTCTTTTGATTGAATGAATTTATAATTGAATCTACATGGCTTTGCGTGAAATTTGACTGGTAAAGTAATAATTGGCATCCCTGAAGGGGAATGAGTGTAGGAGCAAGGAACCCTCGTAGCCTAGGGCCCAGCTTCACTACTTGGGAGCAAGTACTTCCCTCAGCAGCTTCACCAAATTTTACAGGGGCAAGTACCTTATCATAAGAACAGGTTCACTGTCTATGAATATGGGAGCAAGTACTTGCCAGGGCAAACAGCTACACCATATGAATAGAGAGTTTTTGGTGACCACTAACGTACCCTTAACGTCCCCCATATGTACCCAAGAGTACGTGACCTTGAGGGGACTTTAGCAACGTCGTACGTTAGAATGGCTCATTTAACGTCACCCGTTTGGGGACCTAAAGGCACACACCAGCCTAACCTTCCTGTAAATGTAACCCTACTGCTCACCTCAAAATCACTCGAATACTGCTGAAGTAAATATAATAGTTTTTCTTTTCAAATGCCTCATTACCAACTAATTATGTTGATGTAGCGGGTAGGTTTTTGAACACCCCTCAAACTTGGTTATTTTAGATTTCAAGTCGTGTAGAAACCGAATGTGCCATCTGAAGTCCGCCTCCGCTGTCCAGCTTTACTAGCCTTCAACTCGATCGAAAAGTTCCGTTCTTTTGCGCTCAGGCTCTATTTGGTCGATTAGAGCCTTGTTTCTATTATTATTTCACATATTTTAAATGAGAAAACTGAGTTTTAAGACACTACTTCTTCGCAGTATTGTTCTTAGTTTACCTGAACTCTCAGCTATTTTCTCGTGAACATTGCGTGAAGTGCTGCCTCCTTTGATGATTTTGTCAGGTAAAATCCTGTTTCATTGTCATAGAGATAAATACTTTGTCATACTTGTTGATAATTTGCCCAACGGAAAACCCAAAAACATGAAGTTCGTAACGACTAATGACCTATAATGACCGCGGTGTTCCACACTTGAGGCTTACTATCCATCCCCTGTTTACGAATTGAAAACTAAAAATGAGAAATTAGCCCGTATTTGTATTGAAACTAACATGAAATTCGAATTCAGGATTGAAAATCGGCGTTTGATATCGAAACGAAGAAATTGAAATAGTCAACCAGTAGACAACAAGACAGGGGAAAATATCGCGTTACCCAACCACCGTTAACGTGACATCAAAATTAAGGCAACCGTTCTCCCAGTTCTACTTGGGTTAGCATCTTCGTTTGCTCCCTCAAGACTACGGTAACGGGTGACGTTAAGTTGAAGTCGCCAAAAACTCTCTAATATGGGAGCAAGTACTGGCCAGGGCAAAACAGCTACACCATATGAATATGGGAGCAAGTAACTCTCGAAATGAGAGCACAGCTTCACTATTTCTGAGGGGCAAGTACTTACTTGAAGAGGAAAACAGCTAACTTAATCAATATAAAAGTTTTTAGGTTTGTTGGAAGGAAAACGAGGATTTGGTAGTTAGGTCAGGTCGAGACGGGAGGTCAGGAATGAATGGTCTTTGTACCTGCCAGGCACCCCCCTTTTATAGGGTCTGTGGGGGTCCACCCCCTACACCGGTACCTTCCATTTTCACTTCCTGGCCAGACGTCAACAAACCCAACTTGTTATTGAATTAAGACTTGAACGTTTCTCTTACTGACTAAAGGGGAACATATTTTGAAATGGTTTGAATTTCTGGGGAGAAATCACAACACAACTTTTGACATAAAAGATAATGAAGGATTTAGCAGCAAGGAAGAGAACTTCAACCCTCACTCAAGCGAAAATTAGTGATTTTATTAAATGAATTACATAGTTTTTTAATATAAAAATTAATTCGACTTTCTTTGAGTAGAATCAGTGCTACCTTTTTCTACAAAAATATTTGTGTCATTTATACATTACATCTGATTTGTAAGTACAACACTGTTTTCCTTATTTACATATATGTAGTTATTTCGTTACTTATACTATTTTCTCCTGTACCGTTTATCTATCTAAAGCAGTTGAAAAATTTTATTTGAAGCATCTATGGTTTTTATTTTGTCATGTTCGAAGATCCGAACAATTGGAAAAGCCGAACTACCTGTGGTCCCAATTAGTTCGGATTATTGAAGTCCTATACTGTAGCTCGTAAATGCAGTCAAAGAAGTTCAGAGGAGCAAGATCTCAATTTGTGAAGCCTCAATAAAGTATGCTGTATCCATAAACTAAATAAACATAATTTTATCATTAAACAAAGTAAATTCTACTTCACTTTGCAACCGAAATGAGTAGGAAATTTCTCAATGGCTCTTGGTCCATTACTAATTGAATTTGTCAAGCATTTTAATTTCCCCCTTGATGGGAAAAACAAAAGATCATGGATAAGTCTAGTACCTACTGCTTACCAGTAGGAACCTACTACTCAATTGTATACCAACCATGTAGATTATGATTACAAAACAATATTAGTTTATAACTTAGAGTAATAAATCAGCATTCCTTGTTACTACAATGGCTTAGAGGTCATGAGATGTTGTGATAAAATGAGAGCATTCCAAAAAGTGGCGAACAATTTTCCTACTATGAAAACAATGGGAGTTACTCTTCCCTAGTAACTCATTGGTTGTACGTAAAAAATCAATAGAAATTCTACCTAGCCTTCACTTTTTGAGTTACATAATAATAATCTAAAGTGCCGGAGCGTTGCATTTAGTGTGGAGAAAAAAAAGTGTCGCGAAAAATTCCTTGACCCCCAGCCAAAAGACATATCCATGTCAAAAAATCTGTATACCCGTAAGTTAGGTTGCCTTTTGTTGATTCCCTATGAAGATGAACATTTTTGAGATTGTTTTCGTGTTTTCGACCTTGAGTCACTAAAACAGCAATAACTACAGTAATTCAAACATATTTTTCTGGGGGTGTTGCCTTTTCCGTTGATGGTAGTACCTTTTGAGGGTTGAGAGTTTCACAGTAGGCTTCTCAAATTTTTAAAATGTTTTTTCGCTAAGCGCTTTCGCCATTATCGGCCTCGTCAGAGCTTATATTTAGAGGTTCGGTACTTCGTTTTTTACCTTTTTTGGGGCCTCTTCAACATCCCAAAGGGTACCTTAGAGATTGGAATGTTTCGTCGTATTTGTTAATATGAAACTGTGGAAATCTGGTTGATTTATCACTCATTGTCTTGTGAATTCGTCCTTATATGCTTAAGGGTGTCAATATTGTCCAATTTAAATTTAAATTGGACAATATTGACACCCTTAAACATAATATATCCACCACTAAATACAAGCTCTGACGAGGCCGATAATGGCGAAAGCGCTTAGCAATAAAACATTCTAAACATTTGAGAAGCCTAATGTGAAACTCTCAACCCTCAAAAGGTACCCCCGTCTCTCGAAAACGTCTAACAGTGGCACGAACGGTGCCATAAGGCTGTCCTAGCATTTGAGCGGCATATCTCAGTGACCTTCCATCATTAATGAGAGCTACAGCTTCCACGACCATTTCTGGTGAGAATGACATTTTTTCTCTTTAATTGATTTTTTTTTTTTTTTTTTTTTTTTTTTTTTGAGTTGGAATGCACTTAACGTACAGGAAAGCACTCGCTTCTCAGCTAAGGACCTGTGGAAGAGATGAACAACATAATCGCAGTTTGGAAGATAACGTGAAAGTGGGAGGCAATGAAACATGATCACCTCTCGACACGATTCCCTACCGTTGAGAGATCAAAACAATTTCATCCGCCTGGCTAGAAAACAACAATGCCTCTGAATGAGTTCGACAGTAACCCAGTCGAAAACAAGAGAATATTAGTCGCAACTTCATAAGATCTTCCATTTTGGAGAGTGGGCAAAATTTTTTGCACCTGAGTGTAGGTGAAAAACGTAGTTTCCGTCGTAATAGCTCAAGATTCTTCTATAGATGAAAATTATACCCATTTCACATATATGTCCAGAAAAATACTGTATACTCGGTAATAAGCCGAGAAATACTTAAAAATGGCCATTTAGGGCAGGTTCAAAAACGATTTCTTATATAAGTACTTACCTGTGTTAACTATTTCGCTTTTGCTGACTTTTGAAGAAGCTTTCAAGTATGATGAATGAAATAAAGACAGTACAATTTGTGTAGATAACAACGTTCAAGTCAATATTTCGCGCAGAAATCGGCATGGCCAAATCAATTGCTGTTCGTTAGTCTCGCTAAAACTCGAGAACGGCTGGACTGATTTGGCTAATTTTGGTCTTAAATTATTTGTGGAAATCCAGAGAAGGTTTAAAAAGTTTAAAATTTCAAATTTGTCCCATAGGGGGTGTTTTAGGGGAGGAGGGGGGAATGGGGTATCCTTTGTCATCACTGAACAAACTGGGGATTTGATTGTCGAGTATGTTGGTTTACTCCAATTCAAGTCAAATCAAAGACTACTTTTTTCAAATTTTTCAAATCTGACCCGTAATGGAGTGGGAGGGGGTGGGGGAGTTAAAGCGTTTCGAACGTCACTGAACGAACTGGGGATCTGATTTGTCGAATAGTTTGGAGTATTCTAACTTAAATCACAGGCCACTTCAAAAATTTAAAAATCTAACCCATAGAAGGGGGTGTTTTAGGTTAAGGGGTGGGGGGGGGGGGGGAGAGAAATGGGGTATCTTTGTCATCACAGAACGAACTGGAGATTTGATTGTCGAATATGTTAGGATTACTCTAATTCAAGTCAAGACTATTTTTTTCAAATTTTTGAAATATGACCCACAATGGAAGGGGTGGGGGAGTTAAAGCGTTTTGAACGTCACTGAACCAACTGGGGATCTGAGTGGGCGAATCTATCAGAATTACTTTAACTTGGGTCACAGGCTATTTGATATTGTTCAAGACAACCTGTGCGACGCACGGGTGAACCCGCTAGTATTGAAATTAAAAATGAGCACTCACTCGTTATTCTTCGAATACACCCTTCATGGTAATACAGTTTACTCGTACACATACCGTAGGCCGTACTTACCTACTTACTGCACTGACTTACAGTACTATACTACCGTACTTGACTATTAGAATTATTGAAATAAAAATAAGCACTCTTTCCTAATTCCTTGAATACACCCTGTAATAAATACAGTAGTAAATACAGAATCATTATATTCAATGCACGACGCGCTATGCCATCCAGGAATCACACGTATGTATGTTCCATTGGGTACGTAGTCGTAGTCTACCTTACACTCTAGAGGAAATTCGTCGAATGACTGCTGCTTGCCCCGTATGTGCCGAAGTGAAGCCTAGATACTTAAAAAACGTCCAGGAGTGTTGATAAAATAAAAGCCACACAACCATTTTCCTTCCTCTCGCAGAACATCAGCCACTCAACTCCTTATAACCTTCAAGCCAATGGACAAGTAGAGAAGTACAATGACGTTGTGTGGAAAGCCGTCTCTTTCGCACTTAGAAGCAAAAATCTTAAAAACACCCCATGAGAACAAGTTTTACCTGAAGTTCTACACTCTATTAGATATCTGCTATGCACAGCTTTGAGTATTAATAAGATGGAGGGCTATTGCTCTGAATTCAACGCCGTTTCCCTGTCAAGGCATGCGTGCCACTACAGTCGAGTTGGCTTTGCAATTGACCCGTTCCCGCCACGCTTTTTTCAAATTCAAATGACAAAGCAGTTTATTGTAATTTAAGTTTTGTTTGATATTACTTATTATTGTTACATTTTAGTATTAATTTATGTATGTAGACATAACTGTCTAGATGTTAGTATGTACATACTTTGGTTCCCATGCCCAAATCTTGGTGCCTCCTATTTCTTTTTTGGGACACACACAGAACAGCTGATCTACCTTCATCAAACATCCACTAGAGTGTACTGGCGTCATTTCAACACTCATTCCCACCGTGTAAAAAAAAATATGAAATATTAACGGTGTTAAATAGCGGTGTACACGTACGGTGCACAATTAGGGTGTAAATCTTAAATAAGAAATATGTCCTAGGTATACAATCGGATTCATTCACCAAACTCAACATCACATCTTACATCAGCTGATCAGTAAAACGGAAGTTAGTGAAAAACGTTGTCTATTTCCACGAAAAATAAAGAGTTACAATGTTAAATCGATTTCGACGGTTAGGCCATCATCAGTAACAAACAATAACTGAAGACACATTAGAAAGGACACAGGTTATATAGTGACAGGTGAAGGGAGATTTAATCCCATTGGTCGAGAGAAAGGAAAGGGGCAGGAGGTACAACCAATTGAGTGCATACAAAGTGAAAGGGGATTATAGCTAATCAGATGAAGTGAAAGGGGAAATAACTAAATATGGTTTCAAAAGTGTGAAGGAATAATTCCAAGCTTTACAGAAATGGACCTATCAGTGGTGAAATATATTGAGGTATATCCTCATTTAAACATTTACCAGACCTGTCACTTTTGATAATTTCGAATTTTTCAAGTACATTCAACATACCTCCCTTTGGGCAAAAATGAAGAAATTCTACAAACTGTCTGTCTGTCAAATCAAAATTGTAACTATGATTAGATTCCTTAAGATGTTTTGCTAATGTAGACTTACCCTTAATCCTCCATATGCTCGTCTATCCTTTCCCTAAATTTCCTACCAGTCTGACCGCAATATTCGTAGCCACAAGAACATTTTAATTTATAAACTCCACTTTTATCCTGAACACTAATTTTGTCCTTAACGGATCCTAAGACTAATTTTAAACGGGCTTTAAGACTATTTTTATTTTTAAAACCTACTTTATAACCTCTCAATGATAGAATTTTGCCAATTTTATCAGAAATTTTCCCATAATAAGGTAAACTTATCCATTGCTTTTCTTCTAAAGTTACATCTTCCCGAGCCAGATTGGAAACTTTTTCCCTACTCTTTTAGCGAATTTTTTAAGAAAATTAAGCTATTGCTCTCGCCTCAAAATTTGTGGAATGTGAATTTTTGAAAAACTTTTATGCAGAAATCCGTTTCAGGCTATTCTGAATCATATTCTGAAGTTTAACGCATTTTTTTATGTATGTATGTATACATGTATGTATGTATATATGTATGTATGTATGTGTCATTCCAGACGATAACTGTCCGTAGAATTGTGCTAGAAACTTCAAACAAATTTTAAAATGTTAAGGACACAAAACGAAAGTTCAAGTTCGTTGGCCAGCATGATCGGATTACATCTTCGGGTTGAAATTTTCAAAAATGTAGTCAAAAATTTCAAAATAGCCTGTTTTTTGCGATTTGTTGTGCGAAATAGATTTTTCAGCATACTAACATGTGGTATATTCAGAATCAGCGTAAAATTTCCTATAAGAATATGTATCAAGTTTTCAAAAATTTCAAAGTTGAAAAATCAGTCAAAAATCGAAATAATGCCTTTCGCTATTTGTAAAAATCGGTAATATTTGCATGAAACATTGTCCAAATTCAGATTGAACTACTCTTATGGAAGTATCCCTGTATAACCAATCCTAGAACCATGCTGTTTAAAACGTAGGTAGTAGGTGCTTGTTTAAAAAAAAAAAAAAAAAAAAAAAAAAAAAATTTAATCACAACTGATGAGTTTACTCTGTGAAATATTCCGTCCTCCGATTCTGTCGGTCGCTCTATTTAATAGTAATAAAGTATGAGCACCTCCTAATTATTTTTAATAATTTGATTCCATGTTTGCCTATCAAAATCATAAACTAAAATTTCTCTACACAATCAATAGCGACTGAAATGTCGAAGATTTCTTTAAAAATTCGCTCATGGGGTCATGCTGCATGACTGGACTTTTTCCTAAGAACCTTATCCCATATGGTATCAACGAGATCTCCTCCATATCCGTTACTAGCCGCTATGCTTTTGATAATCGATCTTTTTTTTTTTTTAATAATGGGTTTCCACAACTTCGTCGCTAGTGATTTAGTTCGTAGCTGATCAGTGTTCGGCCACTTGCCTCTGGTCAATTCAAAAGCCAAACGACAGTAGTGGCACGTATGGTTTGACTGCCTGAAACATCACTAATAGCCCTCCATCTTATTAATACTCAAAGATGCACAGCGACTAACTGCACACCACACGAGCGAATGTTCAATCACTCTCGACAGTCAACTTACGGATGCGCTCTGCCAAGCTGGCTTAGTGAACCAGGAATCGCACTCCTAAGAAAACACGTCCGGAACAGTAAATATGATCAAAATCGGGTGAATGGAGAAATTGGGCTTGCTACAAGGATTTCACATTGGCCCATGCGAAACAGCTACTACTGATAAAATCGTGTGAAAATTGATATGGGATAGTTAGGTACATCATCCTCTCCCAGCTTATCCTACGAATTTGAGCTAGATCAGACGACTAGGGCGTGCGAAAATGATGCTTAATTGAATTTACATTATCACATTCGCAGAGTGAAATGTTGGTGTGGAAATAACGAACTTGATAGAGGACCATCTATAACAGAATTCGCACATTCCCCAAGAATTTCAACAAAATCTGATGAAAACTGGAAATTAAGCTTGTTACGAGGATTTCACATTCGCGCATTTCCAGCAGCTACTAATGACTCAGTCATGTTGAAATTTATATAATACGGTTCAATTGTTTCTTCCGAACTATCCCCCAAATTTTAGTGAGAAAATTATGCTTGTTGAAACATGTTTGTGCATGCGCAGAGTGAAGTATTGTTTGGCGAACAATGAAACTGATAGGGGACCATTTGATGCCCAACCCGCACAATCCCTGAAAATATCATCAACTGAAAACTGTGGAAGTTCCACTTGCTAAAAGGCTTTGTGGACACATAGGCAGACAGAAATGGAACAACAGTTGTTCAGAAATGTCTAAAATGTAAAATTCAAGTAGAAATGTTGATCTTGGAGAAGGAAAAAAAAAATGTTCATCTCTCGAAAGTGAAAATATTGCCCCCGCTACCTCAAGGTAGACTCGGAAGCAAAATCATATAATCAACTGTAAAATCAATGACCACAATAGTACAATAATCATTTAATTTTTCGATAGATATATATTTTTATTCTTACATCATCTCTGTCCTAATTGCTCAAAGTAATGTCATCCTCTCACTTGTAAGAAGGCTTGCACACTACCAGAGTTGTTGATATTAATTTGTTTTGTTCCTGTTTTCCACAGGAGCTTCTTGATTTCATCAAGTACATGATAAAATGGTTGATGCCCAGCTGGTGTAAAGTTGAATTATCCCTTGAATTACATATTGGGCAACTTTTTCCTCTGCAAAATTTACTTATGGTGGACTTTTCTTGGTGAGACATTTTTTTACAATTGTCATTTAAAAAAAGAAATCAAGCTATTCTAATAACTAGCTAATAATAAGCCAACCCTGAGTATGCCTTAGAGCAGGGGTGCTCAAACTTGAACTGCTGGCGATCTACCTCAATATTTTTAACTCTTTCTATTAACTTCGATTCTCTTCTTGCTTGCTTGCTTGCTTGCTTGAGACAAAATTTCAGATCGATTTTTAACCCACTTCCCGATATCCAATCGATCTGAAATTTTGCACACGAGTTCATGCTGGCGTACATATTAATCTATCAAATTTTCGCAAAGAAAAAGTTAGTTATACTAAAATTTTCGAAAATTTGAAATTTAATGTGGGACACCTTACAAGTGTTGTGTATTGTAGGGAGGAGGAGGGAGGAGGATGAGGGAGGAGGAGTGAGGGAGGAGGAGGAGGAGGATGAGGGGAGGAGGAGGAGGAGGAGGGTGGAGGAGTGAGTGAGGATGAGGAGGAGGGAGGAGAAGGAGAAGGAGTGACGGATGAGGAGGAGGAGGGAGGAGAAGGATACTATTGAACGTCTGCATAAAATGACAACGAATCCAGGGTCAATAAAATATTAAATGATTTTCCTTGTCAATTTAATTTAAGTTATTATCAATGTGATTTTGAAACGATGTGATTTTGTTTCAATTTACTGTTGCCAAGAAACTACCAAATATTGAAACAAGAATAAAATTAACTGAGAACATGAGAAAAAGAAAGAGTTACATTAAAAACTTGTTTTTATGGGTTCATTTTTAACTCTTTCTATTAACCGATTCTCTTCTTGCTTTCTTTCTTGAGACAAAATTTCAGATCGATTTTTAACCCACTTCCCAATATCCAATCGATCTGAAATTTTGCACACGAGTTCATGCTGGCGTACATTTTAATCTATCAAATTTTCGCGAAGAAAAAGTTAGTTATACTATAAATTTTCGAAAATTTGAAATTTAATATGGGACACCTTACAAGTGTTGCGTATTGTAGGGAGGAGGAGTGAGGGAGGGGGAGGGAGGAGGAGGAGGAGGAGTGAGGGAGGAGGAGGAGGGAGGAGAAGGATACTATTGAACGTCTGCATAAAATGACAACGAATCCCGGGTCAATAAAATATTAAATGATTTTCCTTGTCAATTTAATTTCAGTTATTATCAATGTGATTTTGTTTCAATTTACTGTTGCCAAGAAACTACCAAATATTGAAACAACAATAAAATTAACCGAGAACATGAGAAAAAGAAAGAGTTACATTAAAAACTTGTTTTTATGGGTTCCTTTTAGCGAATTTTTGAAGAAAATTATTGCTCTCGCCTCAAAATTTGTAGAATGTGAATTTTTGAAAAAAATTTATGCAGAAATCCGTTTCAGGCTATTCTGAATCATATTCTGAAGTTTAACGCATTTTTTAATGTATGTATGTATGTATGTATGTATATATGTATGTATGTATATATGTATGTATATATGTATGTGTCATTCCAGACGATAACTGCCCGTAGAATTGTGCTAGAAACTTCAAACAAATTTTAAAATGTTAAGGACACAAAACGAAAGTTCAAGTTCGTTGGCCAGCATGATCGGATTACATCTTCGGGTTGAAATTTTCAAAAATGTAGTCAAAATTTTCAAAATAGCCTGTTTTTTGCGATTTGTAGTGCGAAATAATTTTTTCAGCATACTAACATGTGGTATATTCGGAATCAGCGTAAAATTTCCTATAAGAATATGTATCAAGTTTTCAAAAATTTCAAAGTTGAAAAATCAGTCAAAAATCGAAATAATGCCGTTCGCTAGTTGTAAAAATCGGTAATATTTGCATGAAACATTGTCCAAATTCAGATTGAACTACTCTCATGGAAGTATCCCTGTATAACCAATTTTATACCAATTTTAACCAACTTTATGTCAAAATTTGATGATGTTATGATAGGATACTGTTAAGATTTCAACTGCCTTCAATACTGACCACATTGGACATCGAAATCTATGAATATTTACCTACATTTGTCTTTAAACCTACAAGATTAGTTTAATAATAATAAAGTATGAGTACCTCCTAATTATTTTTAATAATTTTATTCCATGTTTGTCTACCAAAATCATAAACTAAAATTTCTCTACACGATCAATAGCGACTGAAATGTCGAAGATTTCTTCAAAAATTCGCTCATGGGGTCATGCTGCATGACTGGACTTTTTTAGACTACTTACGATCGACTCTGAGAGGCTGCAAGTATGTGTGATGCAGGGTTGTCGTACATACACGATACACCCTACCTACCTATGTAGCATATATAGATATTAGCTCTCCGCACAATTTACATTATTTTAGTCAAGGTTTGGGTTAGGTTTACTTAAGTTCTTCTCTACAATATCAATGAAAAATTTCTGTTCTAGAACCAAAAATTTCAACCATGTATCATGTTTTCTCCTCGATATTGATTCGAAATTCTATGAAAACATCAGAAATTAACAAGCGGTTGCAATCATGTTCACAATATCAATTATTGAGAATGATCACCTGTGTGTAAACAATTATTTATATAACCATGCTCATAACTCAGTTTGTTGGACACGCACTTCGCCGTAGTTAACATAATATTGTTGGATAAATCGAGAGCTTTCGAACGAATGGTCAACGAATTTTGTGGGATGAAAAACGACGAAGTACCATTTCCCTAGCAACGACTCGGTTGTAGGCGGAAATCACTGTAACACTATATGTTTCGTGCGCGGAAAAAAATTGACTCGCAAAAATTGCTAGGACCCCAGGGCTAAAACATGATACATGTTAAAACTCCTAGTTATTCAAAATTGCGAGTTTATTCGTTGTTACAAAACAAAAGAGTTACATATGGTGTTAAACTCAACTAAGGAGTGACTTTGGATGTTGAAGCGTGGCACTGCATGTCCTCAGCATACTTTTCATAAGATGGTGCGTAACCACTGAGTGCCAATCGCAAGCATGATGACATATGATCGTCAGTTAGTCGATTGCGATATTTTGACTTAATTATCTTCATTTCAGAAAATGCAGACTCGCACAAGTAAGTTGACCCAAACATTGCCGTCAGTTGAAGGGCGATTTGCCTTAGATTCGGATATTTATCTTCAGATATAAAACACCAGAAATTTGTATCAAATGCTGTAGCTTTGAGATGTATATCTGATATAATCTGCACCAACTCATTTTCAACAGAACATGAGTTCATATTAAACTGACTTGCTACTTCAGTAGCTAATTCCTCAATGTTTTTACATGAAAAAGGATAACTCATAAATGATGCTATATTTGCTAATTTACTGCAATCATAAAAACGCATTTCGAATTGTCCCAAAATCCTTTTGCCTTTTGCCGCAAGCAGTGTTATTAAGTACGTAATAAATTTTTGTAGTTTAGTCACCTACTTATTAAAAAAATGTTTCTTCTCGAGATCTACTCAAAAAGCACTCGCGATCGACCGTTTGAGCACCCCTGCCCTAGAGCTTCATCCCTCCGGACGTGAGGATACTGTATCCCTTAAACATCTTGCTCCTCGGGGAGATACGAGTATAGTCAGAGATAGTCAGATATCTTCACAACGCCCTACGAGCCCCGTTAATCCTTATTATACAGACTATGATGGCAATAATCAACAATCATTATCCCCAGCAAGAGTTCTCCACTACCGAATTCCACGAGTTCTGAAGACATACAGATTCCAGAAGTTACCTCCGAATCAGAAAATCAAGAATCTCCAACTCCTTCTCCTACAGAATCTTCACAATCATCAAGAGAACGGAGACTACCTATTTGAAAGACTATATCACGTTCTCCTGAACGAGGGAGAATGTAGTGAAGTTCACTCTAAACAATACGTAACTATTAACGTGTTACCTACCAACCTCTGCATTGTACAACCCTAGTTTTCATAATTCAATCAATTATGTTAAAAACTCGTCTGGTATAAATCACATTTCCGTCAATGATGCTAAAATAGTTGATAAGGTTGAGATTGCTAATTACTTCAATGAATACTTTATAAATATCTCAGATAAAATTACTCCGAGCAGCCAACCGCTTGATATGAACCCAAGAATAACTCAACCACCCAACTCAATGAACCAATTTAACCCTATAACAAAAAAGTCCAGTCATTCAGCATGACCCCATGAGCGAATTTTTGAAGATGTTTCATGCAAATGTTTCATGCAAATATTACCGATTTTTACAACTAACGAACGGCATTATTTCGATTTTTGACTGATTTTTCAACTTTGAAATTTTGGAAAACTTGATACATGTTCTTATAGAAAATTTTACGCTGATTCCGAATATACCACATGTTAGTATGCTGAAAAAATTATTTCGCACAACAAATCGCAAAAAACAGGCTATTTTGAAATTTTTGACTACATTTTTGAAAATTTCAACCCGAAGATGTAATCCGATCATGCTGGCCAACGAACTTGAACTTTCGTTTTGTGTCCTTAACATTTTAAAATTTGTTTGAAGTTTCTAGCGCAATTCTACGGACAGTTATCGTCTGGAATGACACATACATATATACATACATACGAACTAAATCACTCGCGACGAAGTTGTGGAAACCCATTACAAAACGGAAATTAGTGAAAAACGTTGTCTATTTCCACGCAAAATCGTGGAAATAGACAACGTTTTTCACTAACTTCCGTTTTATACATACATATAAATATATATGTTGAAAATCATAATTGTCGACTTTTGTTATGCCAGTACTGACGACAGCAAATAAAAACCGATTTGATTAGCAGTAAGAAAGGCAGGCAGAGCTCCACCGTTTATTAATGGTTTCCCATATGATTACCGACGCCCAAGTCTTGAAAACGCATATATATTATGTTTATGATCTCCCTTCGCTGGAGAGAGGTGGTAGGCAGTGCTCTACCCCTCATCTCGGAATGCGGATAATTTGTGACATCATAACACCGCGGATTAATTGATTGATTAATTAATTAGGTAATTAATCATTAATTAAGTGATATTAATTCTAAATAAAAACAGTTAATTTGATATTCACTTTTACGCACTGATTTATTATTTTACAGAACGTGAGAGAATTTTAAATTAAGAATGACAAATTATTCCTGAGCATGCCGGACCTCCCAAAAATAAGAGAACATCGGACCATCCAACTGATTGTAATAATGACTGCAGAATTCATCCAAGAGCGTCTTGCTTGGTAGGTAGTCTTGATTGTTGATTCTCTTCAATTTACATGGGATGTACGCGACATGGGCAACGTTTTGTACGAGTATAAACAGTTCGAGAATTGCTTGAAAACTGAAATTAGAATGTTAGTCAAATTATATATTCCCGAAATATATATAGGTATATATTAAGTAGGTATATGAGAAAATGTTAAACTCTAGGATTCGTTTCAGAATGTCTCAAAACGGATTTTAATAAAGAGAATTTTCAAAACTTTTGATATTTAAAAATTTTGGAGATTTAGTAATAGCTCTATTTTCTACAAAAATTCGCTAAAAACATATCCCAGTCAAAAATAATGAGCACTCACTCGTAATTTTCCTTGAATACACCCTTTGCACACATACCGTAGGCTGTACTTACCTACTTACTGCACTGAATTACAGTACTGTACTACCGTACTTGACTATTTGAAATATTAAAATAAAAAATAAGCACTCACTCAAAATTCCTTGAATACACCCTTTGTACACATACCGTAGGCTGTACTTATTACCTACCTAATGCACTGAATTACAGTACTGTACTACCGTACTTGACTATTTGAAATATTTAAAAAAAAGTTCCACTACCTGCTTTACAAGCAGATACCATGTTACATGGATATGTCTTTGATTGGGGATTTCATAACGGTTGTCCTCGAGAGTTGTAAAAAAATCCTTTAACTTTGGACTGTAGGCGATGAAATGTAGGATAAAGAATTTATTCTATCATTCTTGGAGACACAATAAGCATTTTATACATACTATTAAAGTTATTTCTCCAATAAATGCGCTATCATTTTTATGTTCATGATAGCCTGATTTTTCATTAATAAATGAAATTATATAATTTATTGTTTTATTTGATAACTTTTCGTTCTCTTACTGAGGACATCTTCAGATCTTGCTTTCTTGACATTGAGTTGACTTGGTGAGCCACTGTTTTATTTGACAAATCCATTAGGTATATTCGGATGTTTATACATTTTTTCCTGGACACACCAAGATCTGAAGATGTCCTCCGTAAGAGGACGAAACGTTATCAAATAAAACAATAAATGAAATCATTTCATTTATTTTCCCTGGGCAGCATCCCGATTAATTCCAACAAAACAACGGTTTACTTATAGAAATGTTGAAAATAACTGTGGAGAGAAGTTACTACAATGAGTTGTTGTTTACAGTCGACTTTTGTCAAGAGGATGATAATGTTTCCTATGGAGTGGAGTAAATGATGCTATTGCTTGACGTTAAGAATATTGTCACCGGCTTATTAAAATTGTTTATAGTCCAATCAACTTAGTTGAGGAATGTAGCCAGGTACGTAAGGAGGGGGAAATTGGTAGCTTGAGATGTGAACATTTATCACATAAATCAAGTGCTTTCCAACGAGTGGCTAACGATTTCTGTGCGAGGAAAACTGCGGAAGTTCCATTCCCCTAGCAACGGATTGGTTGTACGTGAACATCATTAGAAATTGTGACATCAACTTTTGCGTCACGAAAATTTTTGGTTGACCCCCCAGAGCAAAGACATATCCATGTCAATAAAAAATAAACACTCAAGTAATTCCTTGAATCCACCCTTCGTGGTAATACAGTTTACTCGTACACGTACTGTAGGCTGTACCTACCTATACTTGTTGCGGCTACCTATCTTTTACGCGACGGATTCAAGTTGTTTTTACTAATTCCAAACCTAGCCGCATGTATTATTAATAATTTGATATCCCCGTATCCATATGATTATTATTCGCGTGATTCATTAGGAAAATATAATGCATTTACTTGAGAACACAGAACAGACACGAGAACACAAATTCGACTATATTATAGTCTGATTTGTGTTCTCATGAACTACGTGTCTTGTCATTTCTAAAGAGTGAAATAATATTGTACAGAAAGTACTTAGGTACGAATTGAAATAGCTTAAGCCTACAGGTTCGCTTTAACTTGCTTCTCGAGCCAGCTCCAAAAGATAGGTAGCCGCAACACTACTTACTGCACTGACTTACAGTACTGTACTACCGTACTTCAATATTTGTAATACTAAAATAAAAAATAAGCACTCACTCGTAATTCCTTCAAAGTCTTCTGCTCTTACATGATGAACCGCTACCAAACACGAGTAAAACAGTATCTCCAAGAAAAACATCGTTTATTTCGCCTCACCTCCCGAAATTCGTCAAACTAGCAGTCATCGCTTACTCGAACACAATTCGGTAAAAACGGACATTTTTTACCTGATTTTCAAACACAGAATTATTCCGTCGTTTCTACGAGAGGCTGCTAAACACAACAAACACTCCGGGTTGACAAGTTTAATCAAATTCGTCTTGTTTCTAATATAATTTCACTGGAAAACTGCAATTTTACCGGGTTTTGACAGCAATTTCGAGTCCGATTTCGAATAATACGCGAAACTCAAAATCGCAGAATGAATTCCTCTCCACCACTATGATGAAAAAAGTCAGCAAATAAAAAAAGTGACTACGAAATGAGAGAACTCGGACCCGTTGCACTTTTTCGAAGTACTTATTTTTCGACGGATTTCAAGAGGGTCTAATAAAACTAAATCTATTCCTCTGACGTAAGATGATGAGAAATGGAATAGAACCGGGTTGACGGCAAAATAAATAAATCGACGATTTCCGGAGGAGTAGATTTTTACGAAGATACGACCGACATAACCGTTCGCAGTTTGTGGATGAGAACTGTTTTTTTCTTTTTTTTCTGTCCTTGCGTTGAACAAAGCAGTGTTGCCGGGGAATGGGGACGCTGGGATAACTGGGAAAAAAGTCGGTAGGTTTGGGGTAAAGAAAGTCGGTAGGTGGGCACCGAGTCCAGTCAACATAGAAGGAAGGTTTAGCTCCTACCCGATTTGTCCCATGCTACCAGTGCTTCCTACCGGTTATAATGAGAAAAACTTCTACCTCCCGCTCCGCTGTTTCTGTTTAATATCTTATCTCGGGTGTCACTCCTTCTGTCTCTACTATTTACTTTTATCCCCATCGTGTCATCTTGTACCAGTCAATCCCTTAGTAAAAATGAAGATTAGTTGGGCATGTAGATCAGAATGATGTGTATAGTTTGGTGGTCTGGATGATCACAAGCTCGCATCTCAAAACAACATAACATCAAGTAGTCAATCCCTTAGTAAAAATGCAGATTAGTGGAGTATGTAGATCAGAATGATGTGTATAGTTTGGTGATCTGGATGCTCGCAAAGACAACATCAAGTAGGTAGTCAATCCCTTAGTAAAAATGCAGATTAGTGGACATGTAGGTCAGAATGAAGTGTATAAGTTTGGTGGTCTGGATGCTTGCAAGCTCGCATCTCAAAACGACATAACATCAAGTAGTAAAAATGCAGATTAGTGGACATGTAGATCAGAATGATGTGTATAGTCTGGTGGTCTGGATGCTCGCATCTCAAAAGGACAACATCAAGTAGGTAGTCAATTCCTTTGTAAAAATACAGATTAGTGGACATGTAGGTCAGAATAAAGTGTATAGTTTGGTGATCTCGATGCTCGCAAGCTCACATCTCAAAAAGACATAACATCAAGTAGTCAATCCCTTTGTGAAAATGCAGATTATTTAGACAAATAGATCAAAATGAGGTTTTAAAGTATGATTTAAAACCATGAACCTAGGAGGGGGACTTCCCCCTCCTAGGTTCATGTTTAAAACATTTATAATAATGACGTTTCAAAATAAGTATAATAACTGAGGAATTAGGAGGAAACAGTTATTCAGTATAATAACTGAGGAATTAGGAGAAAAGTGGCAAGTCTCTTTTTGATTGACTGAGGAATAAAGCGAGATAGACGCTTGAGGCTGTGTAGTGACCCATAAAAATGACCATACATGTGAGTTACATGGTGGTCCCATGACTGGGTTTTGGCTACCCAATATTTTTGGCATGCGACAAGAAGTGGAGGAATGGGATCAGTGGGGATACTATATTTATAGAGCACAATTGCTTGGGTTTTCTTTGGGTTAACCAAAATGCCATTCCTATGGGCCCATCGCTCAATCGCTATTGAGTTTTCAAACGGAATCAAACAAGTCTTCGCCAAGCTTACTGGGCAGGTAAACCTGAAAATCATCAGCAAACATGTTGTGATGCATACAGTAGTTTAGGGCTTTTGGTAGCTCGTATACAAAAAGTGAAAACAGCAATGGTCCCAAAACCGAGACCTGGTGGATCCCAGCCAAGACATGTATGCGAGGAGAAAGAAATTCCATTATGGGAAACGTGTTGAGCCCTGCCATTGAGGTAGGATGATAAAAGACAACAGGCCAAAGTGGAAAAGCCAAAAAGTGTAAGACCACCAAACCATACACATTATTCTGATTGGTGGGTTGTGAGGGAGTGATTTAAAATCAAATCTAATTTCAACATTGTACAGAAATCTCTATTATTTATAAGAATGAAACTCCGTCTGTTTGTCCGTTTGTCTGTCCATGCTATGCACGGCCAAACGGCTGAGTGGGGGGGAGTCTACGAGTGGGGGGATCTTCTTGGGATTTTCTGAAAGGTGTGTATATGCGATTTTAAAATTTTCTAATCCCACCCGAACCATGGGCTGTATGGCGGGAGGGGGGGTGGGAGCCCATTTTAATGTGCGCTTTTTTCCGTTCTTTTCGACTTCCCCACTTCCCCTACCCATCTAAATGGCCATTGAAAATTACTGAAAAATACCGGTTTCGTAGGTTTTTCTACACGGAAGACGAAGGCGCGATCAGATTCCGATAAAAGTATCAGGAAATGCATATAATAAAAAAAAAAGTCCAGTCATGCAGCATGATCCCATGAGCGAATTTTTAATAAATCTTCGACATTTTAGTCGCTATTAATCGTTTAGAGAAATTTTATTTTATGATTTTGATAGACAAACATGGAATCAAATTATTAAAAATATTTAGGAGGTACTCATATTTTATTATTATTAAACTAATCTTGTAGATTTAAAGACAATCTGAATTTTTACAATGTTTCATGCAAACATTACCGATTTTTACAACTAGTGAACGGCATTATTTCGATTTTATACATACATTTATACATACATATACATATATACATACATACATACATACATAAATAAATGCGTTAAACTTCAGAAATGATTCAGAATAGCCTAAAACGGATTTCTGCATAAAATTTTTTCAAAAATTCACATTCTACTAATGTTGAGGCGAGAGCAATAGCTTAATTTTCTTCAAAAATTCCCTTAAAAAAAAAAAAAAAAAAAAAAAAAAAAAAAAAAAAAAAAAAAAAAAGTACGGACCCATTTTCTCGAAAATTCCGACAAAAAAATTCGTTCTATCTCTCAAAAATATACCCCATAAAGAGACGTTTTTCGGGACGGTGTTTGTAGGCAAAATACTGGTTTGGTACCGCCAAATCTAAATCCAAAATCGGATATTGAAAAAAGTGACGGTCAATAGCGGAAAAAAACACGATCAATAGCGACTGAAAAGTCGAAGATTTCTTCAAAAATTCGCTCATGGGGTCATGCTGCATGACCTGACTTTATTGTTTTGTATTTTGTATATGTTGTACACGAAAATAAAGCATTATTAAAAAAAATCGATGTGATGAAAGATAGTTTTCCCTTCAAAGGCACTCAAGCCCTCAAACCTATCCCTCTTGTTGTTGCCATTTTGGAAGCGATTGCAGCGCTTCCAATGGTAACTAAAGTCGCCAATACAGACCAATTAGCCCAGTCAAATTAGACCAAAAAGAGGCAAATAGGAGAAAAAATTCATAGTAAAGAAATTTCTTCACCAGGCTCTTCCTTCACACCTAGTAAATCATATCTCAAAAGTCCCCTAGTATGGGGGGTGAGCTCGAGGAGGGGGGGGGGGGTGTTTTTCTCCTTTTTTTCGACTTTTTTTTCGGTTTTTTGCCTATAACTCGAAAAGTAAGCGTTCTAGCGACTTGTTTACTATTACCAGAATTAAAGTGCATAAAATTTCCTACAATTTGCACTCCTGACTTCATTCTCTACGATTAGGCGTTCCGCCGCTAGAGCGCGTTGAAAAGTAGGTATCATTTCAAAAAATCAGCAAAAAGGCCTTTATGCTCTTTTTACGCAGAAATCATTCATATGTAGCTTCTGGGTGACAGAATACATCATGATTTGTTTTAAGAACATTAGTGATGCTCGGACAGTGGTTTGAGCAGGTTTCATGTATGTCTTTTTTTTCTGTTCTTTGCTTACATCCTGGAAACTGTGATAACCATAACATATTTTCAGCACTCTTACCGACTCACTGTGAATTATCAGTGAATAAATATTTAAACACAGTGGCTCTAAAAAAGAAAAGAAAAAAAAAGGAACTAAAGAAAATTAGCTGTGTTTCACCAAAGAATGTTTAATGTGCAAGTACAGTATAGCCCATGTTAAAGTAATATTCACAAAAGGAGTGGGAGGGGGAAGGGGTCATCAATCTTCACAGGTATCTGCTCTTCATCCATTGAGAATCACCATCCATAGTCAAACTGAAAATTCAAAATCGGATTACAGTGAGGTGCATATAATCTTATATTGATAGATAGATGAAGTTCATGCAGATGATTAGGATGAAACTTACAGGGCGATGACATATGTGTTGAGTGGGTAGTCTTATGGTTCCATGTCTGTTTCATCATCTTCTGTAGATGAACCGTCGTCAGCAAGTGGTAGGTTATTTTTGCAGGAACCTGAACAGTTGGAGCCGAGTGTTGAGCAATGGACGCCAGCTCTGTGGCATCCACATCGAGCACTGCCGCAGCCTTTGGTGCAGCTGCAAAATCTATTCTGCAGAATTTCGGATGTTGCTGGTGGATCCAAAGTTGGAATTGGTTTGAGGAAGCCATCGTCTCCCTACTCCAGCCCCAATTCTGCAGAATATATTTCGCAGCTGCACCAAAAACTGCGGTAGTGGTCGATGGGGATGCCGCAGAGCTGGCATCCACTGCTCCAACTGTTCAGGTTCCTGCACAAACAACCCACCACTTGCTGACGACGGTTGATCTACAGAAGATGATGAAACAGACATGGAACCATAAGACTACCCACTCAACACATATGTCATCGCCCTGTAAGTTTCGTCCTAATCATCTGCATGAACTTCATCTATCTATCAATATAAGATTATATGCAACTCACTGTAATACGATTTTGAATTTTCAGTTTTACTGTGGATGGTGATTCTCAATGGATGAAGAGCAGATACCTGTGAAGATTGATGACCCCTTCCCCCTCCCACTCCTTTTGTGAATATTACTTTAACATGGGCTATACTATACTTGCACATTAAACATTTTTTGTTGAAACACAGCTCATTTTCTTTAGTTCCTTTTTTAGAGCCACTGTGTTTTATATACATATATATATTCACTGATAATTCACAGTGAGTTGGTAAGGGTGCTGAAAATATGTTATGGTTATCACAGTTTCCAGGATGTAAGCGAAGAACAGAAAAAAATACATAAATGAACCCTGCTCAAACCACTGTCCGAGCATCACTGATGTTCTTAAAACTAATCATGATGTATTCTAAGTCACCCAGAAGCTACATACGAATGATTTCTGCGTAAAAAGAGCATAAAGGCCTTTTTGCTGATTTTTTGAAATGATACCTACTTTTCAACGCGCTCTAGCGGCGGAACACCTAATCGTAGAGAATGAAGTCAGGAGTGAAAATTGTAGGAAATTTTATGCACTTTAATTCTGGTAATAGTAAACAAGTCACTAGAACGCTTACTTTTCAAGTTATAGGCAAAAAACCGAAAAAAAAAATCGAAAAAAAGGAGAAAAATACCCCTCCCTCCTCGAGCTCACCCCCCATAATAGGGGACTTTTGAGATATGATTTACTAAGTGTGAAGGAAGAGCCTGGTGAACAAATTTCTTTACTATGAAGTTTTTCTCCTGTTTCCTCTAATTTGACTGGGCTAAATAGTCTTAATTCTATTTTTATATTCTCAAGGATTTGTCTATAAAGGTCTATGCTACTCGATGGATCTGAAACTTGTGAACCTGCGTTGTGGATACTATAAGCTTTTTAGGATCCACACAACCCACAGGGCTCCACACTCTCCCACTTGTTGCCTATTCCTATTTCCTGTTGTTTACACAAACGCTTTTTAGTCTGGATTTTTAAAACTTTCATCTTAAATCACCTCATTTATCTTCGAATTCTAAAACCCTGTTTGGAATAGACGTTGAAGAAGTCAGTTTGGTAAAACACGTTATTCGTCTTACAACTTGGTACGTAAGTTTTATGTGTTATCTGCATTTCAGTTCATTTCCTTCAACTGTCCCTGTTCCTCTGTGATTTCTCTGAAGTAGCTCTAAGTTATGAAGTAGGTAATATACCTATGTATTTAGGTAAGTTTGTAACTACTTATATTAGCGTGTTTTCGTAGAATATGAAGCTATTGCGAAGGCATGTTCGTAGGAAGTCCTTATAACCGCCGCCAGCCGCCCCCATTCTCCCAAACTGCCAGTAAAAGCGAAAATAGTGCCATAGGGTTTTTTTGAGGTGCTGAAATCGATTCTGATAGTTAGTTTAGCGGCACATTCACGAAAAGTGCGTAATACCGCCCCTAGCCGCCTCCGCAGCCTCCCCTGATGTACGTACCCCGTGTCCGACCTTACAAGTGCCAGTCTCGGTGCTGAGTATATGTGCGAAATTCGGACACAATTCGACCAATATTAACGGAAATACGGACCGTTGCTGGAGGTGTGACGCTATCGTGCTATTAGTCCACTTGTTTGTGCCCCTCCGGTTTAATATGCCAAAATATCCCCTTCTACCAAACTGCCATCAAAAACGTATATAGTGCCCTAGGGGTTTTTTGGGGTGCTGAAATCGATTCTGATAGTTATTTTTGTGGCACATTCACGGGAAGTGCGTAATACCGCCCCCAGTCGCCTCCACAGCCGCCCCCGAGGTAGGTATGCCGCGTCCGACCTTACTCGGAGGTGCCAGTCTGAGTGCTGAGTATATGTGTGAAATTCGGACGCAATTCGACCAATATTAACGGAAATACGGACCATTGCTGGAGGTGTGACGCTATCATGCTATTAGTCCGCTTGTTTGTGCCCCTCCGGTTTAATATGCCTAAATTTCCCCTTCTCCCAAACTGCCAGTAAAAACGAAAATAGTGCCATTGGGGTTTTTTGGGGTGCTGACTTCGATTCTGATAGTTATTTTAGCGGCACGCTCACAGGAAGTGCGTGATACCGCCTCCAGCCGACTCCGCAGCCTCCCCTGACGTAGGTACGGCGTGTCCGACCTTACAAGTGCCAGTCTGGGTGCTGATTGTATGTGCGAAATTTGGACGCAATTCGATCAATATTAACGGAAATACGGACCGTTGCTGGAGGTGTGACGCTATCATGCTATTAGTCCGCTTGTTTGTCCCCCTTCGGTTTAATATGCCAAAATTTCCCCTTCTCCCGAACTGCCAGTAAAAACGTATATAGTGCCATAGGGGTTTTTTGGGGTGCAGACTTCGATTCTGGTAGTTATTTTAGCGGCACATGCACGGGAAGTGCGTAATACCGCCCCCAGCCGCCTCTGCAGCCTCCCCTGACCTACGTACGCCGTATCCGACCTTACAAGTGCCAGTCTGGGTGCTGAGTATATGTGCCAAATTTGGACGCAATTCGACCAATATTAACGGAAATACGGACCGTTGCTGGAGGTGTGACGCTATCATGCAATTAGTCCGCTTGTTTGTGCCCCTCCGGTTTAATATGCCAAAATTTCCCCTTCTCCCAAACTGCCAGTAAAAACGTATATAGTGCCATAGGGGTTTTTTGGGGTGCAGACTTCGATTCTGGTAGTTATGTTAGCGGCACATTTACGAGAAGTGCGTAATACCGCCCCCAGCCGCCTCCACAGCCGCCCCCGAGGTAGGTACGCCGCGTCCGACCTTACTCGGAGGTGCCAGTCTGAGTGCTGAGTGTATGTGTGAAATTTTGACGCAATTCGTCCAATATTAACGGAATAAATTGTGGACCGTTGCTAACTTCACCGAGCTCATTTTGAGGGATTCTGAAACGATTCCTGGATTTCAATATTTGCCCTATAGATCTCTCCTACTCCTTTATAACCAAGTTTTACTCATAAACTCACAATCTCATAAATATTGGATTTATTGTCCTCTTTTTCGTGTGCTTTTAGTGGTAAAACTAGTGCGTTGAAGTGTGAAACTCGGTTATAGCGGTGGTAGTGTAAATGCGAGTGTTAGCATCCGATTCAGCGTGAGAAAGTACGTGTAAACCGATCCCAAACTCGTAGCTTCATGGAGGGCAGAGTTGAGCAGTTGCTAGCTACAATGGGAGCTAAGGTACATACCTACTCGGTTGAGAGCACAGAACATAGAATAGACTATTCTATGTTCTGTCATTGAAAGTAACTTAGCTACAGCATACGGACACACTACTGGTACTAATTTGGTCGAAAAAGTGATTGGCAACTGGAAACTACTTCAGAGTTGCACATAAAAACGGACGGTAGACCAACGGTTCTACAGTCCGATCATTCAATAATGATTAATTTTACTCATTAGCTTTGTTCGCAGTGCCGGTTGGAAACGGTTACCAACCGTTGGCGACCAGGTTTCTGATTGGTTTAGTGCGCATGCGTGACCAACACCTTATTTCAAACCTTTTGTAACCAAATCCGCACTGCGAATGGGTTTGACTGAAGTTAACCGTCGCATAGCCTCCAACAGCTGTAACCTGCTTGGTGGGCTCGCGCCTTCCTTTGAATAGGTAGACATTTCATGTATGAATAAAGAACCTGAACCATAAAGAGACAACAAACTGGAGGCAAGACAACAAACAGGTTGAAAAATGAAAAATATTCATTGGGAGCAAACCTTCCAACAGGAATAAGAAATCCATGCTCAATCTTTTCTTGCCTCCAGCTGATGATTTTGTGGGAGAATGTGGTGTTTATCTCGCGGGAAGAATTTGAATCGATCTCGAAGTCGACCGTCGATCTTAATTTTTAATGTTGATAGCTTTACAAATAACTCTTCAGTTGAGATTGAGTAATAAAATTTTACTGTTTGATTTTGTATTTTGTTGCTATTCAGACGAAGATTCCCATTCTACGTCGTTTTCACCAATAAGATTTTCCATATCACACAACTAGTAGGAAACTTTCAATAAATAACCGTAGAAGTAAAACGAGGGTAAATGCAAAGGTAGAACTTAGTGAACAGTGCACGTCATGCAGCGTCGTGGTGTGACGCTCGTGACGTGTCGAAAACAAATGGAAACGTCCAGTTAATCATATTAAATGACAAAAAAAGCGTTAACAAAACGCGTACGGTTGGTTTTCTGATGATTTCCGCTTACAACCGAGTCGTTGCTAGGGAAATGGTACTTGGTCGTTTATCATCCCACAAAATTCTTTGACCATTCGTTCAAAATCTCTCGATTTATCCAACCATATCATGTTAACTACTGCAAAGTGTGTCCAACAAGCTGAGTTATGAGTACGGTTATTTGAATAATTGTGTACACTCAGGTGATCATTCTCAATAATTGATATTGTGAACACGATTGCAACCGCTTGTTAATTTCTGATGATTTCATTGAGCTAAATACTGTTTCGTTGATTTGATTCATAGCAGGTGATCCGAATATTGCGAGAACAGTTTGATTTGTGGAGAAGTGATTAAATAATTTTAATAGGTAGGTAATTTCTATACTTTACACTCTAGGAAGCTGTAATTTGGTATGTAGCCTCTTTAGGACATTTACTTGATGATGCCCAGGGTCCGGATCAGCTGAGTGGCTCTTAGAGCTAATTTCTATGCTTTACACTATAGGAAGCTGTAATTTCGTATGTAGCCTCTTTAGGACATTTACTTGACGATGACCAGGGTCCGGATCAGGTAAGTGACTCTTAGAGCTTGCATACGAGTCTGCAACTAAAGACATAAAATATCCCAATGTGTTGCAGACTTGAATGCAAGCGTTTCTGATGATTATCGTTTACATAATTTCGAAAGATGCACTTCTAAATTCGAAATGAAACTTCCAGATATAAACCCATTAGGGTAACTTTCTAAAGAAATGGTAAGAAGAAGCGCACTAACCCCGTTCGCCATTTGCTCATAGCTGTTGCTGTTTGTCGCCGCTACGTTTTTCAAAGCTACTAGCTGTAGCTGGAACTGACAGTTACAGGTGCCTACTGTAGAACCCATATAGGCAGCTGTTTTTTTTTTAATCTTATGCCTTAACGGTTTGCGGCAACTTCGGCCATTCGTCTTCTCACACCCCAAATAAAGTCGAGTTTTTGATATGGATGGACTTTTAGACATCTGTGGTTAGTCTCAGAACACAGCACACAGTCTGAGCTCTGGACCACACCCTTCCTATGAAAACGGCCCTGGAGGTAGTCATGACCAGAGTTGGGATACCCAAGTACATTGGTACTTGAAGTACTTTCTCCAAGTACTTGAGAAAATCCACTGATATTTTACAGCAGTTGAGGAAAATCAGTAATAAGAATGACGAGGTATAGCTGCACAAGACACAAGTACTTCGAAAGTACTTGCCAAGTACAATTAGATTTACTTGCGATTCGACTTTTTAGTGAGTACTAGTTCAAGTACTTGCGATCCCAAGAACATGTACCTTACTTTTACTTGCGTGCTTTGAGTCGGGGGAGGAGTAGAACGGCGCACCCTTCAGGGGGAAAAGGGGACCTGCTTCAGAGGAAAAGGTAGGGGGAGGAGTAGAGAGGCGCCCCCTTCAGGGGGCAAAGGGGACCTGCTTCAGAGGAGGAGGTAGTGGGAGGAGTAGAGAGGCGCCCCCTTCAGGGGGAAAAGGAGACCTGCTTCAGAGGAGGAGGTAGTGGGAGGAGTAGAGAGGCGCCCCCTTCAGGGGGAAAAGGGGACCTGCTTCAGAGGAGGAGGTAGTGGGAGGAGTAGAGAGGCGCCCCCTTGAGGGGGAAAAGGGGACCTGCTTCAGAGGAAAAGGTAGGGGGAGGAGTAGAGAGGCGCCCCCTTCAGGGGGAAAAGGGGACCTGCTTCAGAGGAAGAGGTAGGGGAGGAGTAGAGAGGCGCCCCCTTCAGGGGGAAAAGGGGACCTGCTTCAGAGGAAAAGGTAGGGGGAGGAGTAGAAAGGCGCCCCCTTCAGGGGGATAAGGAGACCTGCTTCAGAGGAGATGGTAGTGGGAGGACTAGAGAGGCGCCCCCTTCAGGGGGAAAAGGGGACCTGCTTCAGAGGAGGAGGTAGGGGGAGGAGTAGAGAGGCGCCCCCTTCAGGGGGAAAAGGGGACCTGCTCCAGAGGAAAAGGTAGGGGGAAGAGTAGAGAGGCGCCCACTTTAGGGGGAAAAGAGGACCTGCTTCAGAGGAGGAGGTAGGGGGAGGAGTAGAGAGGCGCCCCCTTCAGGGGGAAAAGGGGACCTGCTTCAGAGGAAAAGGTAGGGGGAGGAGTAGAGAGGCGCCCCCTTCAGGGGGAAAAGGGGACCTGCTTCAGAGGAGATGGTAGTGGGAGGACTAGAGAGGCGCCCCCTTCAGGGGGAAAAGGGGACCTGCTTCAGAGCAAAAGGTAGGGGGAGGAGTAGAGAGGCGCCCCCTTCAGGGGGAAAAGGAGACCTGCTTCAGAGGAGATGGTAGTGGGAGGACTAGAGAGGCGCCCCCTTCAGGGGGAAAAGGGGACCTGCTTCAGAGGAGGAGGTAGGGGGAGGAGTAGAGAGGCGCCCCCTTCAGGGGGAAAAGGAGACCTGCTTCAAAGGAGGAGATAGTGGAAGGAGTAGAGAGGCGCCCCCTTCAGGGGGAAAAGGGACCTGCTTCAGAGGAGGAGGTAGTGGGAGGAGCAGAGAGGCGCCCCCTTCAGGGGGAAAAGGAGACCTGCTTCAGATGAGGAGGTAGGGGAGGAGTTGAGAGGCGCCCCCTTCAGGGGGAAAAGGGGACCTGCTTCAGAGGAGGAGTTAGGGGAGGAGTTGAGAGGCGCCCCCTTCAGGGGGAAAAGGAGACCTGCTTAGATGAGGAGGTAGGGGAGGAGTAGAGAGGCGCCCCCTTCAGGGGGCAAAGGGGACCTGCTTCAGAGGAGGAGGTAGTGGGAGGAGTAGAGAGGCGCCCCCTTCAGGGGGAAAAGGAGACCTGCTTCAGAGGAGGAGGTAGTGGGAGGAGGAGAGATGCGCCCCCTTCAGGGGGAAAAGGGGACCTGCTTCAGAGGAGGAGGTAGTAGGAGGAGTAGAGAGGCGCCCCCTTCAGGGGGAAAAGAAGAACTGCTTCAAAGGAGGAGATAGTGGAAGGAGTAGAGAGGCGCCCCCTTCAGGGGGAAAAGGGGACCTGCTTCAGAGGAGGAGGTAGTGGGAGGAGCAGAGAGGCGCCCCCTCCAGGGGGAAAAGGGGACCTGCTTCAGAGGAGGAGGTAGGGAAGGAGTAGAGAGGCGCCCCTTCAGGGGGAAAAGGGGACCTGCTTCAGAGGAAAAGGTAGGGGTGGAGAAGAGAGGCGCCCCCTTCAGGGGGAAAAGGGGACCTGCTTCAGAGGAAAAGGTAGGAGGAGGAGTAGAGAGGCGCCCCCTTCAGGGGGAAAAGAGGACCTGCTTCAGAGGAGGAGGTAGGGGGAGGAGTAGAGAGGCGCCCCCTTCAGGGGGAAAAGGGGACCTGCTTCAGAGGAGGAGGTAGGGGAGGAGTAGAGAGGCGCCCCCTTCAGGGGGAAAAGGGGACCTGCTTCAGAGGAGGAGGTAGTAGGAGGAGTAGAGAGGCGCCCCCTTCAGGGGGAAAAGGAGACCTGCTTCAAAGGAGGAGATAGTGGAAGGAGTAGAGAGGCGCCCCCTTCAGGGGGAAAAGGGGACCTGCTTCAGAGGAGGAGTTAGGGGAGGAGTTGAGAGGCGCCCCCTTCAGGGGGAAAAGGAGACCTGCTTAGATGAGGAGGTAGGGGAGGAGTTGAGAGGCGCCCCCTTCAGGGGGCAAAGGGGACCTGCTTCAGAGGAGGAGGTAGTGGGAGGAGCAGAGAGGCGCCCCCTTCAGGGGGAAAAGGAGACCTGCTTCAGAGGAGGAGGTAGGGGGAGGAGTAGAACAGCGCACCCTTCAGGGGGAAAAGGGGACCTGCTTCAGAGGAAAAGGTAGGGGGAAGAGTAGAGAGGCGCCCCCTTCAGGGGGAAAAGGGGACCTGCTTCAGAGGAGGAGGTAGGGGGGAGGAGTAGAGAGGCGCCCCCTTCAGGGGGAAAAGGGGACCTGCTTCAGAGGAAAAGGTAGGGGGAGGAGTAGAGAGGCGCCCCCTTCAGGGGGAAAAGGGGACCTGCTTCAGAGGAGATGGTAGTGGGAGGAGTTGAGTGGCGCCCCCTTCAGGGGTAAAGGGGACCTGCTTCAGAGGAGGAGGTAGTGGGAGGAGTAGAGGGGCGCCCCCTTCAGGGGGAAAAGGGGACCTGCTGCAGAGGAGGAGGTAGGGAAGGAGTAGAGAGGCGCCCCCTTTAGGGGGAAAAGGGGACCTGCTTCAGAGGAAAAGGTAGGGGTGGAGAAGAGAGGCGCCCCCTTCAGGGGGAAAAGGGGACCTGCTTCAGAGGAAAAGGTAGGGGGAGGAGTTGAGAGGCGCCCCCTTCAGGGGGAAAAGGGGACCTGCTTCAGAGGAAAAGGTAGGGGGAGGAGTAAAGAGGCGCCCCCTTCAGGGGGAAAAGGGGACCTGCTTCAGAGGAGGTGGTAGGGGAGGAGTAGAGAGGCGCCCTTCAGGGGGAAAAGGGGACTTGCTTCAGAGGAAAAGGTAGGGGAGGAGCAGAGAGGCGCCCCCTTCAGGGGGAAAAGGTGACCTGCTTCAGAGGAAAAGGTAGGGGAGGAGTAGAGAGGCGCCCCCTTCAGGGGGAAAAGGGGACCTGCTTCAGAGGAAAAGGTAGGGGGAGGAGTAGAGAGGCGCCCCCTTCAGGGGGAAAAGGGGACCTGCTGCAGAGGAGGAGGTAGGGGGAGGAGTAGAGAGGCGCCCCCTTCAGGGGGAAAAGGGGACCTGCTTCAGAGGAGGAGGTAGTGGGAGGAGTAGAGAGGCGCCCCCTTCAGGGGGAAAAGGGGACCTGCTTCAGAGGAGGAGGTAGGGGGGGGGGAGAGAGGCGCCTCCTTCAGGGGGAAAAGGGGACCTGCTTCAGAGGAAAAGGTAGGGGGAGGAGTTGAGAGGCGCCCCCTTCAGGGGGAAAAGGGGACCTGCTTCAGGGGGGAGGAGTAGAGAGGCGCCCCCTTCAGGGGGAAAAGGAGACCTGCTTCAGAGGAGATGGTAGTGGGAGGACTAGAGAGGCGCCCCCTTCAGGGGGAAAAGGAGACCTGCTTCAGTGGAGGAGGTAGGGGAGGAGTAGAGAGGCGCCCTTCAGGGGGAAAAGGGGACTTGCTTCAGAGGAAAAGGTAGGGGAGGAGCAGAGAGGCGCCCCCTTCAGGGGGAAAAGGGGACCTGCTTCAGAGGAGGAGGTAGGGGGAGGAGTAGAGAGGCGCCCCCTTCAGGGGGAAAAGGGGACCTGCTTCAGAGGAAAAGGTAGGGGGAGGAGTAGAGAGGCGCCCCCTTCAGGGGGAAAAGGGGACCTGCTTCAGAGGAGGAGGTAGGGGGAGGAGTAGAGAGGCGCCCCCTTCAGGGGGAAAAGGGGACCTGCTTCAGAGGAGGAGGTAGTGGGAGGAGTAGAGAGGCGCCCCCTTCAGGGGGAAAAGGGGACCTGCTTCAGAGGAGGAGGTAGGGGAGGAGGAGAGAGGCGCCTCCTTCAGGGGGAAAAGGGGACCTGCTTCAGAGGAAAAGGTAGGGGGAGGAGTTGAGAGGCGCCCCCTTCAGGGGGAAAAGGGGACCTGCTTCAGGGGAGAGGAGTAGAGAGGCGCCCCCTTCAGGGGAAAAGGAGACCTGCTTCAGATGAGGAGGTAGGGGAGGAGTTGAGAGGCGCCCCCTTCAGGGGGAAAAGGAGACCTGCTTCACTGGAGGAGGTAGGGGAGGAGTAGAGAGGCGCCCCCTCCAGGGGGAAAAGGAGACCTGCTTCAGAGGAGGAGGTAGGGGAGGAGTAGAGAGGCGCCCCCTTCAGGGGGAAAAGGAGACCTGCTTCAGAGGAGGAGGTAGGGGAGGAGTAGAGAGGCGCCCCCTTCAGGTGGAAAAGGAGACCTCCTTCAGAGGAGGAGGTAGGGGAGGAGTAGAGAGGCGCCCCCTTCAGGGGGAAAAGGAGACCTGCTTCAGATGAGGAGGTAGGGGAGGAATTGAGTGGCGCCCCCTTCAGGGGTAAAGGGGACCTGCTTCAGAGGTGAAGGGAGGGTGAGTAGTAGAGAGGCGCCCCCTTCAGGGGGAAAAGGGGACCTGCTTCATAGGAGGAGGTAGGGGGATTCGGAGTGTGCTGGCAGAAGTGTAGGGACTTTGAGTAATAATTATGTAATGTATTTAAGTAAACTTTATTAATTATTATGCAATAGGAAGTAATTTAAGAAAATTCGCTCATTCGCTCATGCGGCATAACCGGAACGTTTTTGAAGTTATACTTCTTTGCGCCCGTTAGACACTTTGGGATGGGATGTTGGTCGAGAAACCGCGTCACGCTGAATTTTAAGAACTATCGGATTTAAAAACAAATTTTTAAGAACTATTGATTAATGGAGGAGGAGGAGGAGGGAGGAGGAGGAGGGAGGGAAGAGGAGGAGGAGGAGGAGGAGGAGGAGGAGGGAGGAGGAGGAGGAGGAGTGAGGGAGGAGGAGGAGGAGGAGTTAGACCCTTTGGGATGGGATGTTGGTCGAGAAACCGCGTCACGCTGAAAAGTAAGAAAAGTAAGAAAAGTAAGAACAAATTTTTAAGAACTATCGATTAATCGAGGAGGAGGAGGAGGAGGAGGGAGGAGGAGGAGGAGGAGGAGGAGGGAGGAGGAGGAGGAGGGAGGCGGAGGAGGAGGAGTGAGGGAGGAGGAGGAGGAGGAGGAGTTAGACCCTTTGGGATGGGATGTTGGTCGAGAAACCGCGTCACGCTGAAAAGTAAGAAAAGTAAGAACAAATTTTTAAGAACTATCGATTCATAATATATAAATTATAATTAATAAATTATAATAAATTTATAGATTATTATTATAAATTTATAAATATTATAATTATAAATTTATTATAAATTATTATAAATTTATAAATTTATAATTATTATAAATTATAAATTTATAATTTTTAAGAACAAATTTTTAAGAACAAATTTTTAAGAACTATCGATTCATAATATATAAATTATAATTAATAAATTATAATAAATTTATAGATTATTATTATAAATTTATAAATATTATAATTATAAATTTATTATAAATTATTATAAATTTATAAATTTATAATTATTATAAATTATAAATTTATAATTTATAAATTATTATTCATAATTTATTTATTAATTATAAATTATGGCCACAGAAGTATAACTTCCACCGTGTGGTCCGACGCACACCGATTTTTATTTATTTATTTCCTTGGGCGAAAGAACGGATTTTCAATCTCAGTCCTAGGGAGATTTATCCTCTGGAAGGACACATAATATTCATGATCCTAATCGTATATACGAAAGAGCGTTAAATAAAATGCAGTTTAAAAACGCATAAGCACATCAAGAACATTTTAGAATAATTTTATTTTTCCAAGCAATTTAATTTCGAAGCAATAGTCGGTTCCAATGTAAACCACATCATAGGGAGAGCGAGTGGTTTGATGTAAAGCGATTCTTTGGGGAGATGATGACAACATTAAGGGACATAACTTTGACAAGCAATTAAGGGCACCCGTAGGGCAAAATTTTCAAAAAAAATTAATTTTGAGTTTTTTATTCCAAAAAAAACTTCATTAAATTCTGAAGATTTTGGTATATCACAATAAGGGTTTGAGTGGGTTGATGCAGTCAAAAACAAACTTTTTAGCCGACTTCCAAGTCCGTCCGTATCCGTAGAAACAACAACAAAATTATGAATCCTAGGGTCACGTGAAATCTAGATTGGAAGGTTATAACCCTATTTTCACATTCAGAAGAGTTTGAAAGCTTAGCATGGAAAAAACAAGCAGTATTCAAAGATTAATAGATCCTTGCAGGTTACGCCATTTTAGTGAAAAGATAAGGAGGTGGTATCCTTATCTTTTCACTAAAATGGCGTTTTCTCAAAACCACGTTTTAGTGGAAGGAGTAGAGAGGCGCCCCCTTCAGGGGGAAAAGGGGACCTGCTTCAGAGGAGGAGGTAGTGGGAGGAGCAGAGAGGCGCCCCCTTCAGGGGGAAAAGGAGACCTGCTTCAGATGAGGAGGTAGGGGAGGAGTTGAGAGGCGCCCCCCTCAGGGGGAAAAGGGGACCTGCTTCAGAGGAGGAGTTAGGGGAGGAGTTGAGAGGCGCCCCCTTCAGGGGGAAAAGGAGACCTGCTTCAGATGAGGAGGTAGGGGAGGAATTGAGTGGCGCCCCCTTCAGGGGTAAAAGGAGACCTGCTTCAGAGGAGGAGGTAGTGGGAGGAGTAGAGAGGCGCCCCCTTCAGGGGGAAAAGGGGACCTGCTTCAGAGGAGGAGGTAGGGGAGGAGTAGAGAGGCGCCCCCTTCAGGGGGAAAAGGGGACCTGCTTCAGAGGAAAAGGTAGGGGGAGGAGTTGAGAGGCGCCCCCTTCAGGGGGAAAAGGGGACCTGCTTCAGGGGGGAGGAGTAGAGAGGCGCCCCCTTCAGGGGGAAAAGGAGACCTGCTTCAGAGGAGGAGGTAGGGGAGGAGTAGAGAGGCGCCCCCTTCAGGGGGAAAAGGGGACCTGCTTCAGAGGAGGAGGTAGGGGAGGAGTAGAGAGGCGCCCCCTTCAGGGGGAAAAGGGGACCTGCTTCATAGGAGGAGGTAGGGGGATTCGGAGTGTGCTGGCAGAAGTGTAGGGACTTTGAGTAATAATTATGTAATGTATTTAAGTAAACTTTATTAATTATTATGCAATAGGAAGTAATTTAAGAAAATTCGCTCATTCGCTCATGCGGCATAACCGGAACGTTTTTATTTATTTATTTCCTTGGGTGAAAGAACGGATTTTCAATCTCAGTCCTAGGGAGATTTATCCTCTGGAAGGACACATAATATTCATGATCCTAATCGTATATACGAAAGAGCGTTAAATAAAATGCAGTTTAAAAACGCATAAGCACATCAAGAACATTTTAGAATAATTTTATTTTTCCAAGCAATTTAATTTCGAAGCAATAGTCGGTTCCAATGTAAACCACATCATAGGGAGAGCGAGTGGTTTGATGTAAAGCGATTCTTTGGGGAGATGATGACAACATTAAGGGACATAACTTTGACAAGCAATTAAGGGCACCCGTAGGGCAAAATTTTCAAAAAAATTAATTTTGAGTTTTTTATTCCAAAAAAAACTTCATTAAATTCTGAAGATTTTGGTATATCACAATAAGGGTTTGAGTGGGTTGATGCAGTCAAAAACAAACTTTTTAGCCGACTTCCGAGTCCGTCCGTATCCGTAGAAACAACAACAAAATTATGAATCCTAGGATCACGTGAAATCTAGATTGGAAGGTTAAAACCCTATTTTTACATTCAGAAGAGTTTGAAAGCTTAGCATGGAAAAAACAAGCAGCATTCAAAGATTAAGAGATCCTTGCAGGTTACGCCATTTTAGTGAAAAGATAAGGAGGTGGTATCCTTATCTTTTCACTAAAATGGCGTTTTCTCAAAACCACGTTTTCTGACCTATCGGTACACGTTGTACGGTCGGTATTGATTGCATTGGATTGATTTTTTTTTAAATTTGTTCGGGGATAGTAGAGGAAGATTTTGCTTGGGCCGTTTTTGAAAATTTCAATTAGAACAGGTGATACAGCCTCACAAAGCTGCAATAAATATTTCAAATTTTCGATCTGCTGCCAAAACGTTTCTGTTTGAGTAATTAAAAAACGGCTGGACAGAAATGAAGATCACTATAGTGTGAAACTTCCCTTAAAATTTCAAGACGATACGTTGAAAACTAAGGGCACGGTAGGTACCGAAAAATGACTCTCTTGCATCAGGAATACAGTGTAGCGGGGAGAGGCCTACGGGTGCCCTTAAGTTATGTTTTTTCGTTTGTTAAAACTTGAATCTTACATCTACTGCTGCATCAGGATGTCCACAAACTGCTCGGTATTGAAAAAATCACTAATTCAAGCCCAAAACATCATAAATTCTTTTGCAAAATCAATTTTTCGACTCAGTATTTGACAGCCAAATTATTGGTTGCACCTGTGATTGACACCCTATGATCGACACAGCAGTTCTTCTGCAATAAATGATTCCGTGTATCAAAAAACATTAATTTCAACATTTTACAAATAAACTACTGCGTGGTAGATACACTCATAGGTACTAGACGTTACGTAGACCCCTGATCAGCTGATTGGCTCCTAAAGCCGATTTCTACTGACTTTTTTCTTCTTTTTTTCAGTTGGTATCTACGTTGGCAAGATGAATCCTCTTCGTCCCTTCAGTCAGAAGATCAGGCAAGAAGGCATATTAACCGATGTCGTGTTTGTTGTGGAAGATGTCAAGTTCGCTGCCCACAAAGCTATTCTAGCCGCCTGCAGCCCAGTCTTTTGCGCCATGTTCTCCACCAACATGGAGGAGTCAAATTCGAACACCATCATTCTCACTGACGCCAAACCCGATGTGTTTTCAGATTTCCTCGATTATATCTACACCATGGATGCAACGTATTTAATGCAGCATACAGAGAAAATGTTGTATCTGGCTGATAAGTACGACTTGGAGTTCCTTGCCAGTGCGTGCGATGAGATAATCGAAAAGCGCTTGACCGAACAGAATGCGGTTGACTCTTTATTTGTTGCGGATTTGTACAGGCGTTCAGAACTGAAGGTCAAAACAGGCCTTTTCATTAAGAAACATCAGCATGCTATCAGCGCATCCAACAGTTGGAAAAAACTGGAAGATAATCTGGAACTGTATGTTGAAATGCTGCAAACGTATTTGCATAAAGATCCCCCCAAAGCTCAACTATTATACCCGAATGAAGTCACCTGGACATTAGAAACCAAAGATAATTATCATAAATCTACAGCATCTATTTTTGAAAATGGCAGTGTTTACAGATTTAAACTATCACTAGACATTTACAATTCTGTTCCTCAAATCACCATTCGTTGGGATAAGTCTGAGTTTTTCGATAGAATCTTACCTGTAACTATCAAATTGTGGTGTAGATCTGATGGTGCTATACGGTGGAAATTAACATTTTATTGGGAATGCAATAGTCAAAAAGATTATAAGATGTTTTCTTTGATTAGGAGTGACTACAATTTTTGTTTCCCATGTGATCTAACCTTGTCAGTGGAGAAAACTCTGCCATCTTCCTCCCCAATGAAATTTTTCAGGGGAGTTTCAGCAGATGCCAAACTCGCGATAGGGGATTCTGATATTCTCGTACACAAGAGCCTGCTAGCTGAAAAAAGCAAGTTTTTTGCAGATTTGTTTGGCAAGGAACGCACTCTTGAAAAATACCCCATTGAAGGAGTGTCTGTGAAGACTTTGGATACCATTGTGGGATTGCTGTACTTCCCAAATCAGGTTTCCAAGAACGAAAACGTGGATTTCGATTTATTGAGAGGAGCTATCAAGTTCAAGTTGGAGGATCTTGTTAATAGTTGTGCGGACGTTCTCGGGTCGCGGATCACAGTAAAAAATGTTGTGGAGTTCTATACTGCTGCTGAAAAACTCAGCCTGGATCGGCTGAAGGCTCACGTTAACCGATTCATCGCTGAAAATGCTAACAACATCGTGGAAACTGGGAATTTGGAGGATTTCAAAAACCACCCGGAATTACTGAAAGAAGTTTTTTTAAAAGTTGTCAGCAATCACCAGTAGGTAAGACTTACATTATTATTATTATTATTTTCAGGGTCTAGTCAGATCCCTCTCTGCCGCACTGAAGCTGTGGTTTATTGTGCGGAGCTTCCCCCTGATTCTGACCTGTAAGTTCTAAAGGGCGTTCCATATCCTTGCACCAGCGATACGAAGGGAATTAACCAAGGAGACCGTTCGATGGGGTGACACATTCAAGACATGGAGCCTCCCAGAACGCCCATAGGCAAACATACCCTCTAGGTATTCTGGTGTAGCAGGACCCTCACCATACAATAGCTACTAATTTTGACATTTTATGTCTTTACTATGGCACATAAATGAAAAAGCGTCCTGCGGGGGAGCGTCACGCGGAGAGCGTCACGCGGAGAGCGTTACGCAGAGATTCCCTAATGATCCCACGATTCTGAGATTTGGTATGTAGCCCCTTGAGGGACTTCTGAACACAACTGACCGATCCCAGATCAGCTGAGTGGCTCTTGAATCCAGTTTTTTCCCTAATGATCCCACGATTCTGAGATTTGGTATGTGGGCCCTTGAGGGACTTATGAACACAACTGACCGATCCCAGATCAGCTGAGTGGCTCTAGAATCCAGTTTTTTCCCTAATGATCCCACGATTCTGAGATTTGGTATGTGGGCCCTTGAGGGACTTCTGAACACAACTGACCGATCCCAGATCAGCTGAGTGGCTCTAGAATCCAGTTTTTTCCCTAATGATCCCACGATTCTGAGATTTGGTATGTGGGCCCTTGAGGGACTTCTGAACACAACTGACCGATCCCAGATCAGCTGAGTGGCTCTAGAATACAATACTGGGTTTTATAGGAAGGGGAAAGGGGGCGCAAAGACATAAAATGTATCTCGTGGTATCCACCGTATGAGTTTCAAGAGGTTCTAATAACAAGTTTCTAGAAACTTGGGAAATTTTCTTTTGATTTTCACGTACAACCAAGCCGTTGCTGGGGAAATTTTCTGAAAATTCTGTAATATAGCCACATTACTGAATTTTCAGAAAAATTAGTTGGTTGTTCTTTGGTGAACTATTTTAAATTTCGAATTTGTACATTCATATTTAACTTTTGTATGGTGAGGGCCCTGCTACACCGGAATACCTAGAGGGCATGTTTGCCTATGGGCGTTCTGGGAGGCTCCATGTCTTGAACGTGTCACCCCATCGAACGGGGTCTCCTTGGGTAATTCCCTTCGTATCGCTGGTGCAAGGAAATGGAAAGCCCTTCCCATTGCCATCCGTCGTTGCCCTGATTTTTCTACCTTCCTTTTGCTAACTGAGGAACATTTTGGAGCTTGAATTATGTACGAACTAAATCACTCGCGACGAAGTTGTGGAAACCCATTACAAAACGGAATTTAGTGAAAAACGTTGTCTATTTCCACGAAAAATAAAGAGTTACAACGGTAAATCGATTTCGACGGTTAGGCCATCATCAGTAACAAACAATAACTGATCAGTAACCATCAATAACTGATCAGTAGCCATCATCAGTAACAAACAAGTTATTGTTTGTTACTGATGATGGCCTAACCGTCGAAATCGATTTAACATTGTAACTCTTTATTTTTCGTGGAAATAGACAACGTTTTTCACTAAATTCCGTTTTGAATTATGTATTCTCACCTACCAAAATATTTTTATTTTTATTTTGATTATGTTTTAGCATACTTTATTTTTGTTTTTAACTATCTATATTTTTTTTACAACTAATCAAAACTCAATTAGTCTAAAAAGAGCTGATTTTTATTTTGTTGTAATTTTACTTTTTACACAATTGAAAGGCCCACGAGGCTTCATTCGATTTTTGACTGATTTTTCAACTTTAAAGTTTTTGAAAACTTGATACATATTCTAATAGGAAATTTTACGCTGATTCCGAATATACCACATGTTAGTATGCTGAGAAAATTATTTCGCACAACAAATCGCAAAAAAAACAGGCTATTTTGAAATTGTTGACTACATTTTTGAAAATTTCAACCCGAAGATGTAATCCGATCATGCTGGCCAACGAACTTGAACTTTCGTTTTGTTAAAGTTTGTATTGGGGAAGTTGCTGCTTTTATGGTGGAGGATATTGGCTCAAGATCTGATCATCTGCCATGTTTTGTTCAGGTATCATGGGGTTCTGGTAGGATGCAGTCGGTGGAAGAAGAGATCGTGTTAGAGGAGAAAATCATATGGTCCAATGAAAAAGGTGAACTTTTTAAAAAAAGTTTAGATTCTTTCAAGCCTGTAAGTTCTAATGATGTTAGTAGTTCATCAGCGATTTATGAAGGTATTGTGGGCGCCATTTTTGGAGCAGCAAAGCAATCAGGGATGCATAAGCCTGCCAGAATATGTAGGCCAACCCGTTCAAGTGATAGGCCGTGGTTTAATTCAGAATGTAGATCGTTGAGATACAATAAACGGAAGACATTTAGGAAAATAAAAAGGAAAGAGTACGACCCTGTGCTTTGGAAAGAGTATGTCGAGTTGACACTAGCTTATAATAAAAAGCTCGATGAAAGCCAGGAATTGTATTACGATAAGGTGAACGAAAGTATGGCAAGTGTAAGGAACTCTCAAGATTTTTGGCAGACAGTTAATAAATTCAGAGGTAGAAAATCATCCAAGAACTATCTTGATATCAAATCGGTTGAAGAATATTTTGATAAATTATATCCTAATAGGCGCTTGGCAGATGAATCATGGTTCAGTGGAACTTTTGATGAGACACTGGACCCGGCTATCAGTCTGGAAGAATTATCTAAGGCTCTCAATTCTTTTAAAAAGGGCAAAGCCTCGGGTAATGACGGTATCAGCTACGAATTTTATCAAAATCTTACAGAGGAGTGGAAATTGGCTTTGGTTCACCTATTTAATAACGTTATGCTTAGTAGGGATAGGGATGTTCCGAGGGAATGGGCCAAAATTCGTACATTTCTTCTTTTCAAGAAGGGTGACCGAAAGGAAGTATGTAATTACCGAGGAATCTCATTACTGAACTCAATAGTTAATATTTTTCATCAGATTCTGCTAAATAGACTGTTGAAATTTGTTGGGGATAATAATCTGTTGCCAGAGAATCAGTCGGGTTCTAGATCGGGTCGTGGATGTATGGATAATATATTTACATTATCTAGTTTGGTCTCTATAAACACCAGGCTGTCTAGGCGGAAGGTGTTCGCTTCTTTTATTGACTTCTGCCGTGCATTTGACACTTTGCCTCACGAATTGTTATGGAAAAAACTCGCAGGATTGGGCATAAGTGCCAGATTTATTAATGTAGTCAAATCAATTTATAGCAAGGCGGCCTTTTCAGTTGGCATCAATGGAAGGTTTACAAGGGATTTTGTGCTGGGGCAGGGGATTTTGCAGGGGGATGTCCTCTCGCCCATAATTTTTGCTCTTTATTTGTCTTATTTTGAACAATTTCTTAGGGACAGGGGGGCAAGTGGTCTTCAAATCGACAGTGAGACGGACGTTTTATGCATCTTTTATGCTGACGATTTGGTTTTGTTTAGTGACAACTTTGTTGCGATGAATAGAATACTGAAACACCTTGATGAATACTGTGAACGGAATGGGTTGGTAATAAACTGTCGGAAGTCTAAGGTGATGATCTTCAGGAGAGGTGGCTCAGTTAGGGATCTGCGTTTCGTATGTTGCAAGAACAGCCTGGAAGTTGTCAATAAGTTTAATTATCTGGGTGTAACTTTTTTTAGTTCAGGTTTATTTAGGCAGCAGGCGGAGGATGCTCTGAAGAAGGGGTTAGCAGCTATGTGCAGCATTCTAGCTATTATTCGAAAATCTCGAAATAATAGTGTGCAGTCATGGAAAAAATTGCTAGAAGCTCTTTATTTATCATCCTCCCTTTATGGGGCTGAGGTGTATGGTTTGTCCTACCTGAACCGGCTTGAGAGAGTGAAGATTAGATTTTTTAAATCTATGATGCTTCTCCCAAGGAATACTCCCGATGTGTATGCAAGGAAGGAATTTGGTTTGTGGCACACCAAAGTTGACGTTGCAAGGAGAGTTCTGTCATGGTGGGCTAAATTGTTAGCAATGAATGATTCGCGTTACCCAAAAAGATGTTTCTTACGTTTAAAAAACCTTTCAACAACAGATGACATATGGTATAACTGGGTTCACCAAGTCCAAACGCTGTTTGGTTCAGAGGGGGTTGAGGCATTGGAGGAGACTGAGGTTAAAGCGTTCCGTACACGCGTAGACAGGCCAGGCCAGGGGATCTGGTCTAATATCTAAATCATTTTCTGAGGATTTAGCAAAAGTTCAGGAATCTAAATTTAATAAATACTTTTGTCGGCTAGTTTCTGAAGTACAAGCATCGTCTGCATACTTGGAGGATAAGAGATTGTCACTGTATGCTAAACGGTTGGTGGCTCAGTTAAGATTGGCTGGGCGTAGGAAGGTTTCTTTTTACCTCACTGGTGTTAAAACGATGTTTGATGGGGATGTTGTTTGTCCGATATGCAACACCGGGGAACGGGATACCCTCACTCACCTTATATGTAGTTGTCCCATTTTCAGAGGTGATAGGAGAAGATATGTAGGGAGTGATGTGTTGGACGAGGAGCATCTGGCTAGACTGTTGAACGTAATAGACCCTCAAGATTATAGGAAGCTAAATGCATTTATTCAGACGGCTGTTAGGCAGCGGCGATTGATTGTAAATGAGGGCTTTGTGAATTGAGTTACTCTCATATGTTCATTTTCTTTTCAATTGTGTTTTGAAGTATTTAGAAAGTAGTGTCCTTAAGATCGTTGTAAAGTGCTCATGAGTGGACTATAGGTATATTATTCGATAAGACCGGCATTAGTTTTTTCCGTTTGTATGTTTTTTTTTTTTTTTTTTTCACTTATTACTAGTATAGTGCCTATTTATTTTACTAAGTAAATGGGGTTGTCAGGGTGAGACGGATATAACTAAAAAGTCTTCTTCGAGTGTTTTATTGCTAGCTTTCGAACATCAACATGATGACATGTTGATGTTCGAAAGCTAGCAATAAAACACTCGAAGAAGACTTTTTACTTATATCCGTCTCACCCTGACAACCCCATTGGCCATAAAAGCCCGACGGATGCCTCAAGAATCAATCAATTTTTACTAAGTAGTGTAATGCAACTCCTTGTAGTGCCTTTAGGGCTTATACAAATGAAAATTCATTCATTCATTCACTTTTGTTTTGTGTCCTTAACATTTTAAAATTGGTTTGAAGTTTCTAGCACAATTCTACGGACAGTTATCGTCTGGAACGACACATACATATATACATACATAAAAAATGCGTTAAACTTCAGAATATGATTCAGAATAGCCTGAAACGGATTTCTGCATAAACTGTTTTCAAAAATTCACATTCTACAAATTTTGAGGCGAGAGCAATAGCTTAATGTTCTTCAAAAATTGCTGTTCGTTAGTCTCACTTAAACTCAAGAACGGCTGGACCGATTTGGTTAATTTTGGTATTAAATTATTTGTGGAAGTCCAGAAAAGCTTTAAAATTTCAAATCTGCCCCATAGGGAGTGTTTTAGGGGAGGAGGGGGGAATGGGGTATCTTTGTCATCACTGAACAAACTGGGGATTTGATTATCGAATATGTTTGGATTACTCTAATACAAGTCAAAGACTACTTTTTCAAATTTTTGAAATCTGACCCAGGGGGGGGGGGGGGGGGGGGGAAGGATGTTAAAGCGTTTTGAACGTCACTGAACCAACTGGTGACCTGAGTGGGCGAATCTATCAGAATTACTTTAACTTGGGTCACAGGCTATTTGATAATGTTCAAGTCAAACTGTGCAACGCACGGGTGGACCAGCTAGTTACTAATAACTCACCAATTTGTTATGCATCAATTCTCAACTCGAAAATTCTGTTTTGCAGGTGGTAAGAAGAAGATCTAGACGTTGGCTTCCAGTCTGACACTTCCCTTCTATAAACTCATCGTTGTGAGAAAAAACTTATTTGTATTTCAAGTTTAATAAACGTGTTTGTATCGCAGTTAAGAAAGCGAGTATTTTTCATTATGCTGTTCCCCATCTTCTTGGTAAGTTTAAGTTATTACCTCGAACTTGAATATAATTCTACCATAGAAATTATCCCCCCCCTCCCCGCCCTCCACAACATTAGAAGCTTAAAAAAAATCCATCATCTTCATAATTCTGACGTGGAATTTTCGTCTGGCAGAAAAAAGTCAGTCTTTTCTATAATTAGCGAATATTTTTGCAGAAATTGAAGCCATTGCAAGGGGCTCCTAAAAAGAAACTCGTAAACGAGTTCCACTATCTGCTTTACAAGCAGATACCATGTTACATGGATATGTCTTCGATAGGGGATTTCATAATGGTCGTCCTAACAGTACCTAACAAATCTTTTAACTTTGGACTGCAGGCGACGAAATGTAGGATAAAGAATTATTTTATCATTCTTGGAGGCACAAAAAGCATACCTACTATAAATTAAAGTTATTTCTTCAATACAGACGCAATGAGTTGTTGTTAACAGTCGACTGTTAGGGGATGAAAATGTTTCCTATGGAGTGGAGTAAATGATGCTATTGCTTTACGTTAAGAATATTGTAACCGGCTTATTAAAATTCAAAAATAAATACATATTATTAAAATTGTTTATAGTCCAATCAACTTAGTTTAGGAATGTAGCCAGGTACGTAAGTAGGGGGAAATTTGTAGCTTGAGATGTGAACATTTATCACATAAATCAAGCGCTTTCCAACGAGTGGCGAACGATTTTTGTGCGATGAAAACTGCGGAATTTCCATTCCCCTAGCAACGGCTGGGTTGTACGTGAAAAACACTGAAATTGTGACATCAATTTTGCGTCACGGAAATTTTTGGTTGACCCCCCAGAGCAAAGACATATCCATGTCAAATTGAAATCAAAATTATCGAAAATTTTTCCTTATTGAAGTCCTTTTGTTGCATTCAAAAACGAATATATTATTATTCAATTATTTTACTGGGATTTTAGTCCAAAGAAGTTCATCAGCAGTGAACTAGAATATTCAAAAGCTATGCACAAAATTATGCTGAAAAATTTACATAATTTCATGAGGTAACATTTGCTGGAAAATAATTGAACCCAAGAGTGCTTAGAGTCACCTACAGGTGACACAACTTTGTTTGCAACACAGCCTTTGTTGCTATAACCGCTCATGGGATAAAACTTCTACGTTTTTGAGACCTGGGCAGTCTGGCTGACTTGTTTGGCGAAAAAATACCATAAATTCGGTGAATAACCCTTGTAATACTAATTTTTCTATCTAGTAATATGTGTACTCAGCCAAACAAAGTAATTTTAGAAACATTCGTTCATTCTGTGGAATGCTGTGATCAAACAAACTTGGAGTGTCACCTGTAGGTGACTCCGGGAGTGACACCAACTCCGGTCTGGGATTGATATTTTCTATTCAACTGGCATTTTTATTACGGGCTGAAATTAGTGTTTCTGTTAGTAGCGAAATTTTGTAGACATTTCATAGAAACTATTGCAACGACTCAAAAAATTGTTGTATCAAATTTTCTTAGCACTTTCTTCAAGGAAGTCCGTTTTGAAGCATTCTGAAACGATTGCTGAAGTTTGCGCTTTTGGTTTATTATTTCCAATAATAAGCCTATGTGATCGTGTAGCAAAAAAATTTTATAACCCCCCCTCAAACTTTGTCACTTTACGTTTCAAGGTGCGTAGAATCCAAATTTGAAATGTCCGTCCGGGCCATAAAAGGCCTAAGACTTAAAAAACCCGTTCTTTCGCACATAGACTCCATTTGGGGTCTAGTTGGTCCTAACGTTTAACCATCCCGATCGCTTTACTCGCATATATGCTATGGGCCAAAAACGGGCGAAAGTGTCTTTTTCGAGGGTTTGAGTGTTAGACGCACGCCTAGCACGCTTGGCAGGGGGTCACGGGGGGTGGAGTGAGAGGAGGCGCCGCGGCACCTTGTGATGTTTGGAGTGACCAGGGGCGTAGGAGAATGGATATTAATTACTTTTACGTGTTATACCCATATAATACACCACGGCACAGCGTTCCTTCGAGGCATGAATATATGTTTTTTTTTCTAGGTCATATTTGTGTGTTAATACCAATGCTATTCCTTCGCATATTTAATAACATGTCTTCTCGACTTTTCGTACTTACTTAGATAATTATATTATTAAGGCAATAACTATTTGAATAGATAGGAGCTCAAATCGAGAAATATAAACATGCGTATATAATTATAGAAGTATAGGTTGTGGCGACTCGAAATAGGACACGCCGAGGAGTCTGGACGGGCCTTATGACGTACGCAAGCCAACTAAAACTACGATCAAACTCAATTGAAAAAATAATAAACCTTTGTGAAATAATTTGCAGCGTTTTTTCATTTGTGTCATTCCAGTTGATAACTCTCCTTAGGACTGAGATAAAATTCCGTTCTTGCGCCAATAAAATCAAGAATTCCAAAAGAAATGATGGGTTTGTTGGGCATAACTTTTTGAGCACATTAAATTGGACAAGTTGAAGAAAAAAAAGGTGTCAAAAAAATCACTGAAAATGACAGAAAACGGCTAAAAATCGTTAAATTAATATTTTTTAGCAAGAATTTAGTCAAAAAAAGTTTATGAACGATGAACTAAAACATTGGACAATTTATACACAAAACTATGCTAAAAATGTACTTAGATTTCATTCGTTGTGCTGAAATATCGATATAAAATTTGTTGCGATGGCGCCCAGAGTCACCTACTGGTGACAGTCCGATAAACTGCGATGAATTTGGGGAATTATATTGTTTGAGTTATTCTTCATCGATTTGGGGTCTAATCAGCCCGAAATTAAGAGAGGAATACAAAATTTGCTCAGGGGACCTTATGGGCCTTGCAGGGTTAAAGAAAAAGTACTTCTGTCTTGCAGTATGACTAATAGAGCGAATTTCCAAAGATAAGTTGTGGATAACATTAAATTAGGCACTTGGATTTTGATCATTGAGGCCAACCATGTTCTGAATAAAACTGAAGGGACAGCCGTGTGATGAGATCGCAAAAAAAAATTTGAGAACAGCCAAACTCGAAAATTTGGTCAATCATGGGCATTTTTCACCTAAAAATCGACTTTTCCCACTTATTTATGAATCTTAGAGATCTGGGAGTGGTTGCAATTGTCTCAGCGCTGAAAAATATTCGACTGTGTCACCCCACATGCCCTATTGTCATGATTTTGTCAATTATGGCCATCGTTCACCTTAAAATCTATAAATTGTAAATTTGAGCCTGAAATTCTGGAGCGATTATCGGTACCTACTGGTAGCGATCCCTAACCACCCCAACAAACTCGACCTGCTGTCTTTTCCCAAGACGGATTTTTTTTCAACGATTTTTTTACGCCGTTTATCAAGGGAGTTATCGTCTGAAAATGCATCAATATATATACATACATACATAGTTCTATAGTTTTGGTGCAGGATCAAAACACTCGCGTGTAACATTGTTTTGAGGTGTTCCCACGAGATCCAAGGGAATGCGCTGCCGTCGCTCCGTTGTTTCCCAACGGGCGTCAGGCGCTTGTTCACGTGTTTTCGAAAGCCTGCGTTTGGCGATGGATGGGTGATCCTAGAACTGGAAAACCGATCTTCTCCGAACATAGCACATATGCTATTAGTACGAGTTGTATCTCTTATGGTACTGTCACACCCCTCTCTATCTATGAGTGTGGATTTAGGCCCCTATTGCACTACTGGGGGGCTCTAAGTCCATTACAAAACTATATTGTGCCGTGAATATTTTGCCGTATCGGCGTAGTCAGCTCTAGTCTGACTAGACTAGACCAGAGCTGACGACGCCAATACGGCGAAATATTCTCAATTTTGTAAGTTATATTTATTTGTTTCCTATATTTTCCGACCATCTGTAACACCTCAAAATTATATATATATATATATATATATATATAAATATATATATATATATATATATACGACGTTAAAATCTAGAATTGAGTTCTTTGATGTATGAAACGGATTTGTAGGGGGCCTCCGCCCCCTCCCTCCCACATTTAACATTTTAAAGCCATCTAAATAGCTAATTTATTCTTTGAAAATTAGCTGAAAAATCTGTCTTGGTTAAAGCCAGGTCAAGTTCGCTGGCCAACTCGATCGCTTTAGAATTTCAGGCTCCAATTTACAATTTAATGGCCCAAAAAATGCTTTAAAAAAAGGTGGGCATGTGGTGGGTCACAGCCGAAGTATTTTTCAGTGCTGAGTCGATTGTGATCATTCACAGATCAATAAGATTCATAATAAGTGAAAACGCTGCAAATTATTACATAATGGTTTATTATTTCTGAATCAGATAGCCAGCTATAGTAACCAGCATGCTCTGGGGCTTTCGCTAGTCTCTTTTCTAGTATCCACCTCTGTTCTCGCGTTACAGGCTGCGCTTCCGATGGGGAGCAAATGGATGATCGTACAGCCACCCGAGTGGTCTCATTCAATCCACGGAGCTAATTTCTATAGGAATCAAACTAAAACCGTAGGTACACTGGATTCCAAAAGCATCTGGGACCTATCCCAGTCGATTCTGCTCTCACTCAACCCCCCGCTCACCCCCCTCTCCACCCACCGTGAGCCCCTGCCAAGGGTGCCAGGCGTACGAGCGTGCGTATGTCTAACACTCAAAGCCTTGAAAAAGACACTTTTTCGCCCGTTTTTGGTCCATAGCATCCATGCGAGTAAACCGATCGGGATGGTTAAACGTTAAGACCAACTAGACCCCAAATGGAGTCTATGTGCGAAAGAATGGGGTTTTTAAGTCAATTCTTAGGCCTTTTATGGCCTGGACGGCGGACAGACATTTCAAATTTGGATTCTACGCACCTTGAAACGTAAAGTGACAAAGTTTTAGGGGGGTTATACAAATTTTTTGCTACACGATCACATAGGCTTATTATTGGAAATAATATACCAAAAATCGATTTTTTAAAGGTGAAAATGCCCAGAATTGACTAAATTTTGACAATAGGGCAAGTAGGGTGTCTCAGTCGAAGTATTTTTTAGCACTGAGACGATTGCAACCACTCCCAGATCTTCAAAATAGATGAATAAGTGAGAAAAATCAATTTTTAGATGAAAAATGTTCATAATTTTCGAGTTTGGCTGCATATTCTAGAATTGTCTGGTACTTTTCCGTTATCCCCCCACCCCAGTCAATTTGTCTTCAACACGCCCGCCCTATGTTTCTAGGCATTCCTTCTTACTTTGATTATGTTATGTTATATATTTTTGACATGCGAGCTTTCGAGCATCCAGACCACTAAAGTATACACTTCATTCTGACCTACATTTCCGACAAATCTGTATTGGTTTATTATTTCCAATAATAAGCCTATGTGATCGTATAGCAAAAAATTTTTAACCCCCCCCCCCCCCCCCCCCCCTCAAACGTTGTCACTTTACGTTTCAAGGTGCGTAGAATCCAAATTTGAAATGTCCGTCCGGGCCATAAAAGACCCAAGTATTGACTTAAAAAACCCGTTCTTTTGCACATAGACTCCATTTGGGGTCTAGTTGGTCCTAACGTTTAACCATCCCGATCGCTCTACTCGCATAGATGCTATGGACCAAAAACGGGCGAAAAAGTGTCTTTTTCGAGGCTTTGAGTGTTAGACTTACGCACGCCTGGCAGGGGGTCACGGTGGGTGGTGAGCGGGGGGGTGGAGTGAGAGGAAGAACAGAGGTGGATACTAGAAAAGAGACTGGCGAAAGCCCCAGAGCATGCTGGTTACTATAAAATAATAACCCATTATGTAATAATTTGCAGCGTTTTTTTACTAAGGGATTGACTACTTGATGTTATGTAATTTTGAGATGCGAGCATCCAGACCACCAACCTATACACAGCTGATCTATTTGTGCAATTCATGTGCATTCTACTAGTACGAATTCATGATGAGGCAATCCAACCACAACCACGCCAGTTTGTTTCAACACAAATCCTCACCGACATCGGCAACTTCTGAAAACACGGTAATTCTTTTTTTTTTAAATAATATAATTTCTTCCCACAGCTTGAAATTGTCACCAATTCTACGTAAATATGTAATCTAAGAAAGAAGGAATGCCTAGAAACATCGGGCGGGCGTTTTGAAGGCAAATTGACTGGTGGGGGGGGGGGGGGGGGTTATAACGGAACTCGTCACACGGCTGTCCCCTCAGCTTTATTCAGGACACGGTTGGCCTCAGTTATCAGAGTTTAAGTGCCTAATTTAATCTTTACATTTAGTCCCACAACTTATCTTTGAAAATTCTCTCTATTAGCCATGCTGCATGACTGAGTACTTTTTTTTCTTAGATGGCCCGACCTATTTAAGAGTTACACCACATTAGGAAAACTTGAACGACAGGTACAGTAGGTAGGAACTCAGCGCTATCTATCTTCCTGGCGACCTGCGGAACTAAAGAATCATTGAAGGCCAGATCAGCTGAAACCCAAGCTACCCAGGTACAGTAACCCCCTCAGATTATTGGTAGGTAGTTAAAATTTGGAAATTGAAGGCTTCATAATTATCCTCTCGACTTTTCGTACGTACTTAGATAATGATATTATTAAGGCAATAACTATTTGAATAGATAGGAGCTCAATCCGAGAAATATAAACATGCGTATATAATTATAGAAGTATAGGTTGTGGCAACTCGAAATAGGACACGCCGAGGAGTCTGGACGGGCCTTATGACGTACGCAAGCCAACTAAAACTACGATCAAACTCAATTGAAAAAATAATAAACCTTTGTGAAATAATTTGCAGCGTTTTATATTTTCAATTTCATACCTATGGTATACCTGGCCTTTGCCATTTTTATTATTATTCTTTATACCCGGGCATGGTTCCCAATTATTCACGGGCTTGGTTCTCAATTATTCAAGGGCGTTGTTCCCGATTATTCAATTTCCAGGGCTAATACCCAATTTAAGTCCCCAATGTTGGGCATATTAATTTATATCTATTTTATTTTCCTTAAGGTATAAGTCTCCATAGTTGAGCCACCGTTTACTCCTGATTGTTCCAATCTCTGATTGGGGGTTAATTACCTAATGAATACTTCACATGAAGATTCATTGACAAACCATCCTGTTTTAATTTCTCTTTTCCCATACTCAATCGCCAATGCAGCTATTTATTAATGAGCATCAGTTCTCAGCCAGTAACTATTCCACCTAGTTAACATAAACTTGATCTTCAATCAAGTATGTCTTTAAGTGGGGGAGTGTGACAGAGTTCCCGTCATAGAGTTCCCGTCGGGATCTCAGAGAATGCGCTGTCGTCGCCCCGTTGGTGAACAACGGGCGTCGCACGCCTTTTCTCGTGTTTTTGAGAAGCTGAGTTTAGCGTTGGATGGGTGATCCAGGTCCCTGGAAACCAATCTACTCCGAACATAGCTCATTAAAAGCTATTAGTATTAGTGGTATCTCTCTGACGGGATACTGTCAACCTCCTCTACCTTTTTATCGAGAATTTAGGCCCCCATTGCACCTCTGGGGGGGTACCTAGATTCCTGATAACTGACAGCCCCACCTGAAGAAACTTCTGGACTAATGGAGTCCTATACTTGAAAACCAAACAATCGAATAACAACCCCATCCTTCTAAGATGTGATCCATCATGATAGCATCCATGTAAAGCGATACAAGTAAGAAAATTAGTGTGAAGCCTCGCACCAGATGTTTAAATTAGGGGAGAGTGTTTCCTGTAAAAGTTTGTGGTGAATAAGTCTAGAATAGATTGTAGAGGTCATTCAGAAGTTTAATTCAAGTACATTTATAAAAAAAAATATTGATGTCCCAGAGAAACAAGGTATTATCAAGAACAAAAATGGGAACAACTGTAATACTTAGCAGATACTATCATCTACTTGACGTCGAGTTTGTGGATGAGTGTTCCAAAGATTTCAAGCATCATATTCAGCCTTTCGCGCTCGGGGAGCTGCCGAACCTTCTCAACCAACGATTTCCCACAGTGACTGCAAGAGTCTTCCATTTGAGGTGTGGCAGCAGCACCCTCGACCTTGACGCCTTCGACGTCGCCAATATTCTCAACCTGAAATCAGAACAGCATTAAACAGAAGGGAACCAACCACAAACAACAGGAAAATGAGATAAGTGAGGGCTTAAGGTACACGATGGAGCCCACAGGCCAAACATTCACTCGACAGTAGCCGTAGACCCGGCCCGTGGTTCCCTCCTCCGCCGCGCAGCGGCGCTAGTCTCCCCTTTTATCAGTCTGGGCTTGTATGATCGCTCCGACCGGTAAATCTACGAATGCCAAGAAGAAATAGATTTATTGGTGAGAAGATTGGTGAGTCAATCCCTTAGTAAAAATGAAGATTAGTTGGGCATGTAGGTCAGAATAAAGTGTATAGTTTGGTGATCTGGATGCTCGCAAGCTCGTATCTCAAAAATACATAACATCAAGTAGTCAATCCCTTAGTAAAAAAGCAAATTATTGGACATGTAGGTCAGAATGATGTGTATAGTTTGGTGGTCAGGATGCTCGCAAGCTCGCATCTCAAAAATACATGACATCAAGTAGTCAATCCCTTAGTAAAAATACAGATTAGTGGACATGTAGAGCAGAATGACATTTTAGAAGTATATTTCGGGACTTGTACGAGCAAAAAAAAATATGACCAGTCAACAGGATTTGAACCCACTTCTCTCGTCTCATGAGACCTCTTTATCATAACCTATGAGCTACGGCTCATCTATCGTTTCAGGAGACAATCACAGTACTTCACCATTCAGTAGGAGGTAGATAAAAGGGGAGACTAGCGCCGCTGCGTGGCGGAGGAGGGAACCATGGGGCGGGTGTACGGCTACCGTCGAGTAAACATTGCCAATGTGGAACAAAACCCCAAACCGCTTGATTATGTCTTTGAAGGAGATGGATTATTATGTTATCTGAAGTGGTTGAGATAGATCCTAAACTTAAGTAATCAAACACATTTGGTATGTTCTAGCGCTACACAGTTCATGAACTAATTCTTGGAAGAAACGGAGTAGTGGGGGTGAGTTCGTGAACTTTTCAGTTCATGAACTGAAGCGCTGGAACGATGAAAATAATCACGAGAGAAGTACGAATATAAACGAGAACAATAAACACTGGATGGTGGACTGAACCCTTCTTCTCGCGTGAAACTCGAGTCATCAAATGATTTTTAGGGAGGTTATAACGTTAACGACCTGTTACCTTTCCAGTTCGAGTTCTCAACCCTCATCCCAAGTCAGTGCGAGAAGTTCCCGAACTGAGATGAAATGAGTTCATCAACTCCTCGCGCTGGAACACGGTGTCTGACCTGAGTTCACGAACTGAAACACGCTGGAACACAGTTCATATGCGCATGGCTTCTGCGCCAAGCTAGTTTATGAACCAGTTTAGAACTGGTAGCGCTGGAACATACCTATTGTGTCTGTGGGTGAAACAGAGGTGTGAAAAGATGGGTATTTTCAATGTTCTATTTAACATAGGCATGTTGGGAATGATTTCTCAAATAATTTTTGATGGTGAAGACTGAAAACCTGAACATAAGCAAGAAAAAGTCTGCTTTTCACTGAACAATTTCGCTTTTAATTTTCGTAGAAAATTTTCGTAGAAAATACACTATTGCAATGGCTCGGAAAGTTTTAAACAACACATAACAAGATATGCCTTAGATTAGATTACAGAAAGAGGCTTATTTGACAAGTAATTAGTGGTATCCATCTAGAGCCCTGTACACACCAGGTCGAGGCATCCCGAAGCACTGTACATGCTCAGGATGGGCTTCAGATGCGAGGCGTGTGGTGCCCCATCCGTCAGGAGCCGGTACATCAAAGAGAATTCAGTGAACAGTGCATACTGGTGTAAAAGAGTATCTGAGAACCCCCCCCCCCCCCACACACACACACACACACACGAATTCACTACGCTACACTCACACAACTCAATCGCCCAGTCGCATTTTTCTCTAGAACATTGACAAATTCGGAACGCCATCATTCTTCTATCGAAAAAGAGGCCTATGCCATTGTAGAGGCAGTCCGCAAATGGAGACATTTTCTTTTGGGGAGGCACTTCCGCCTCATCACTGACCAACGTTCAGTTGCGTTCATGTTCTATTCAAAGCATGCTGGGAAGATAACAAATGAGAAAATTATCAGATAGCGCCTCGAATTAGCATCCTAATCTTTCGACATAACATATAGACCACGAAAACTTAATCAGGCAGTTGATACCCTTTCGCAAATCTGCTTCATCTCTAAAGAAAACGATCAACAACTCGTAAATTTACATAAAAATTGATGCCATCCTGGAGTCACAAGAATGAACCATTGTGGGTCAGGAGTAAACATTTACCATTTTCTGTCAAAGATATTAAACGCATAACATCGTCTTGCAAAATGTGTGCCGAAATTAAACCTAAATTCTTCCATCATGAGGGAACTCTGATAAAACTTACTATGCCATTTGAGCGGTTGAATATATCAATAAGTATATCCTAACCATAATTGACGAGTACTCCCGATTTCCATTTGCTTTCCCCTGCTCAGACACAAGCGCATCAACAGTTTGTAGCTGCCTGACACAGCTTTTCAGTATATTTGGTGCTCCGGCATATATTCATTCTGACCGTGGATCATCATTCATTCCTCAAGAACTCAAATTGTTCCTTGCTTCTTATGGCGTAGCTACCAGCAGTACTACAGCCTACAACTCCCGAGGAAACGGACAAGTAGAGAGATTTAACGGCATAGTTTGGAGGTCAATTCAGCTCGGCCTAAAGAATAAAAACCTTCAAACTACTCAATGGGAAATGGTACTCCAAGACAGAGCGTCCATGGGGAGAGCTCTCCATTCGATCCGCTCCCTTCTATGCACTAGCACCAACACTACACCACACGAACGTCTATTCAACTACCCAAGAAGAACTGCGAACGGTAGCTCTACTCCTTCCTGGCTCCTAACTCAAGGTCCCATACTACTACGGAAATTTAATCGCACATCAAAGTACGATCCATTAGTGGAGGAAGTTACCCTCCTGGACGGTAATCATGACTATGCTCTCATTCCCTACCCGGACGGCCGAGAAACAACAGTTTCTACTAGGCATCTTGCTCCGACTGGGAATGAGCCCCCTCCATCTGGCGAAGAGGAAAATCAACCGTATCAAGAAATGTCTTCACCAAACGGGAACATCACTCCTGATGAGAACTCGTCGGCTACCCCTAAATCCCCTGATCAGCTGGTTACGACCCATCCCCCCCTGCTCATCAACTAACACTAATCTCCACCACAAAGAAATATTCCGGATACGGACTCCCAACCACGGAGAAGTACAAGAAATCGTCGCCCTCCTCGTTACCTAGAAGATTATGTTCGTTCTTAATATTGTGGGGGTGAATGATATATAATTAACCCATCAAAAGTGTTGTTTGCGTCCATAGCACTTGTGTGGAATTCTGTAACCATGTTGGTTTTGGTTTAGCTTGTACATTTCTGTTCAATAAAGCCTTTCTTAAGGTAATTCATTCTTCACTTTATCACAAGGAGTCGTATCAGAATGCCTCAAGATAGATTTAAATGAAGAAATGTTTCAAAAGTTTTAATTTTAAAACTTTCAGGCCCATTGCAATAGCTTCATTTTCCACGAAAATTTTCTAACATCCTAAATCAATCCTGTTAGTACAATATAGATTAGTTGGACAAATAGAAGTTTATAAATTTGCTTCGAAAGTTGAAACACAAAGAATAGCTTAATTTTCTTCAAAAATTCGCTAAAAAGAAAATCGCCGGCTACAGGACTTGAACATGAGATTGACTGCTCAGTATTCAAGCGCTAAGAAAGTTAGACCTCGGAGGACCTTAAGGAGTTCCTACTCGATCCGTTGGTCTCAATAGAGACTTTTTGCAGCCACCAAGAGGCGGGCGGCCTACCACGGTACCGTATTCAGCGAAATGGTTAATGCGCATGCGCGACGTACAACTAGCCGGGCGTCCCGTCATCACACGCCGTGCAAAACCGCAATCCTACGTTCTTCCATGACGGCTTCTCCACGACGAGTTCACACCGTGTTGAGCAACCTAACCTGACACTTTATGAACAGTACCATTACTTATTTACTTTTTGTCGGTGTCTCAGTCCTCAGTGTTACATTTTCGATTTACTTTTTCATTCATATCATATGATCTTACCTTATCATACATATAATATAACATCATACCTATACATATGACCGTTCTGGTTGAGGTGCGGCTCAAACTATTGAATAAAAAATAAAATAAATCGTCACATAGTAGTCCGTATCATGTAATTACCGCATCAAATAGGTATATCATCCTACCATTTTTCGATAATGGATGAACCCAATTGCCTGCTTCGGCTTTTCAATGAAGGGTTGATTAATGGAGGGGATATTATGTACGAAGCTTTTGATAGACATATCATAGTTATATGTGGAGAGGAGGGTTCCGGCGTGAGAGGTTTGGCGAGTTCAGCTCAGAGCAACTGACGGACAAAGGGATCGTTTTAATGTTATGATCTCAATGGGAGCACCTACCTCTATTGCTAAATTTATTGGAAATACAGATGGAAATCATACTGCCTACCGGATATTTCAGTTTGAATGAAGAATATGTTCAGTTGACGGGTATGAAGAAACTATAGGTAGGTACCGCTCACAAACAACTTCTCATTTTTAGCGAATGTTACAAAATATTTTCAGCTATACTCAACTGCATTTGTTCTGATTTTAATTGGCTGATTTATTATTTGTTACCTTGGTTGTCCGATTTGGAACCAAGGTATAATCGGAATGTCAGTTGGACAGCAAAGAGTAACAAAACACTAAAAGACTGGCTGCCTATGAATTCAATGGTTCAGCCATTTAATTTTCATAAACTTCAAGCTTTAAGTCACGCTAAACGTCACTTCTTCGGTCGTCGCGGTTGTCACAAAACCGTGCAAAAAAAACAAAAGATCCAGTTAGCATCCATGTGCTCGCCTTATCTCGGGGACACCGGCTCGGACGGTTTCGTTCATGGGACGACTGCAAAAAGTCTCTATTATGTCGTGCGGTAACGAGAACAGTTAGGGCGAGTGAACTGGATGCTAACCACAGCTGAGACAAATTTACTGCACCTTAAAGTCACCTTAACACTTCCAGTGTGTGTGGGACCTTAACCTGATCGCTCCCTCGGCCGTGTTTAAGCGCAAAACAACAGCGTCGCCGTCGTACCAGGCCCGTGTTTAAGCGCAAAACTCCGATACAGCCCCTGGTCCCACGGCCGTGTTTACGCGCGAGCCGCACCATCACGCGATCTGAACTCGTCCGCCATCTATCTGCGAGGCTAATGAACTTATTTTTTAGATAGTGTTTACTTGGGTATCCGAGAGACATCGTTGACGTCACAATCGGCCTTGCTAGTTTTAGTGTCACTCGGAAGATCGCAGAAAGATCAGAAAGTAAACATCAGAAATCAGAAAGAAATGAGAAAGAGGGATGGGAAACACACTTATTCTCCTTTGCATAAACAATAAACAACTATAGTGCATTCCGTTTATTCATTTGCTGAATCGTAATCTTAATGACTATATTCAGATGTTGAAAATAGAAATATATAAACAAAAACGACAATGTAACTAGCGAAACATTGTTCGGTTATGAGTTATGATGAAACTTAATCCACACAACGAAAAAAAAAACGGGAAAAACTTGTAGGTACTTATTTCAAAGAAAAACATCAAGTGAACAATTTGCTTGTCTAAATGTAACATGAAGTAGGTATGACGGGATTGGCGAAAATAGAGGGGAGAACGCAGCGCGAAACCGTCGGGAAAAGGCTGAAAAAGCTTGGGCTGGAGGGTGAGACGGCCCCACAGTGTCTCGGGCTGCAGCGGGAGACGGGCGCGCGATCGCTCGGTAGCTATCAGGTTAAGCGCCCCTCCGTGCATTCGTGCCACACGGGAAGGTACTTAAGCGTCCCTCAACCTTCATACCTACCGCCTTGGGCGGGTCCATTGCTCCCACACCCCAACACTTGAAGCCGGTGTTTCTCTTTGTAAACCGATTCAGTACGACTTTAGCTGTCACCCTGTTTAGCCAAGACCGTTCGCCAGCTTGAAATTAAGAAAAATTCACGTAATTTCATAAACTCAAGCATTCTCACGCTTTTTGGAAAGTATTTTCAAGTTTTTTGTTCAGAATGCTCTACAATATTTATTCATTTCGTACAGATAAGTCTAGTTTTTTTTCAAGTCCAGGCATCCCAGCAAGCACACTGAGACGGATGAATTCCTTACTATTAACTCTCGGAAAACTTACATAGGTATAGGGACATTACCTAGGAAAATTACAAAAAGTCCAGTCATGCAGCATGACTCCATGAGCGAATTTTTGAAGAAATCTTCGACATTTCAGTCGCTATTGATCGTGTAGAGAAATTTTAGTTCATGATTTTGATAGACAAACATGGAATCAAATTATTAAAAATAATTAGGAGGTACTCATACTTTATTATTAATAAACTAATCTTGTAGATTTAAAGACAAATGTAGGTAAATATTCATAGATTTCGATGTCCAATGTGGTCAGTATTGAAGGCAGTTGAAATCTTAACAGTGTCCAATCATAACATCATCAAATCTTGACATAAAATAAAATTAACAAGCACCTACTACCTACGTTTTAAACAGCATGGTTCTAGGATTGGTTATACAGGGATACTTCCATAAGAGTAGTTCAATCTGAATTTGGACAATGTTTCATGCAAATATTACCGATTTTTACAACCAGCGAACGGCATTATTTCGATTTTTGACTGATTTTTCAACTTTGAAATTTTTGAAAACTTGATGCATATTCTTATAGGAAATTTTACGCTGATTCCGAATATACCACATGTTAGTATGCTGAAAAAATTATTTCGCACAACAAATCGCAAAAAACAGGCTATTTTGAAATTTTTGACTACATTTTTGAAAATTTCAACCCGACGATGTAATCCGATCATGCTGGCCAACGAACTTGAACTTTCGTTTTGTGTCCTTAACATTTTAAAATTTGTTTGAAGTTTCTAGCACAATTCTACGGACAGTTATCGTCTGGAATGACACATACATACATATACACATACATGTACTTATACATACATACATTAAAAAATGCGTTAAACTTCAGAATAGCCTGAAACGGATTTCTGCATAAAATTTTTTCAAAAATTCACATTCTAAAAAATTTTGGGGCGGGAGCATAAGCTTAATTTTCTTCAAAAATTCGCTAAAATTCCTTAGAAGATGAGCTTTTCCAGGCATGCTACATGACTAAAACTAAACTGAGAACTAAAGGAGCGAATTCCCGTTAATTTTCTCTCCTCTTTTTGGAACCAATTATATATGAGTATGTAGGAATTGCACAAGAATCGTCGCGAACACAAAGTTTCCACTTTTTGTTCCGCAAAGAGCAAAATACTGATAGCATGGAGGCAAAAAGAGATCTGATCTAGACGCTTGACATGAGTGTCAGCGAGGAGAGCTGCAAAAAATGAAACACCAAGATGTATATACACTCAACACTTATTAGGTAGGTACCTACCTACCTATACAAACTAGGTACTTCTTCAAACGCTAAACACTAATTCAATCTCTGATGTTACCTGTACCTAAACATATTTTGAGATGGTTGCCAACCGCTTAACGAAATTACTCGTACTGGATCCATTTCGATTCCTAACTCACGATTTCTCCCAGATTCACTAAAAAGCAACGAGGTTCAAGTGTAAGCGGAAAGCTGGCAAATACACACATCAGGCACCCGATCAGCTGACTAGTAGCCCGGAATGGCAGAAGGATGCGCTAGTTGTGCCTTTCGGTGTGCTCCAGCGAGACTCTCCTCCCTTAGACGACCAAACGTTTCCAATGACATTTCTGAGGCGAGAACCTTCCTGCTACGGGCTAGCTCTAGACACTTTCTGGCAACGCTTCCCCCAATTCCTTTTAGTATCACAACATGGGAATACTGGACACATTTCCTTAACCATTTCTTCATCCACCATTCAAGATTCTCATTGTTTTGATCCCAACACTACAATTGTTACAACACCACAAGCTACTTTGCGAGGGTCCACCATTGAATACAAACAAGAATCCGTTCCGCCTCGACACATTGTACCGAAGAAAACAATGACTTTGTTAATTACTGGCCATCTAGCATGATCCGAATGAACAACGGAATAAAACAGTACCTAGCAATGTCATAAGTGATAGACATATCCATAATCCATGTCAAAATGTGTAAATTAAACGTGGTACTTACTTGGGTGGAGTTGGTAGCTGTGTTACTCGCTGACGTCTTTCCAAGGAAAAAGTCCAATTTAACGAAATTCTTGTTCCCACATTTATTTTCCCGTTTGTCCTTCCGATACATTGCGATCAGTGAGGCCATATGTTCTTTCAAATCAGGAACGGGGATGTTTAGCAGCTCACTTAGTCTGCCCCAAGCTTCATTCCTCTTTTTATCGTCTCTGTACCAGCAATGGTTGGGGTCCCAGAGCACTGGCTCGACTTGGTAGAGCTCTATCAAATCCTGCTCTTTGTCCAAAGTCCAGTCTGTATTTCGTAATTTCTGTAATTCACAGGAGCAACAAATAATAACGTTGTAGTCATAATAATAATAATAATAATATATATATATATATATATATATATATATATATATATATATATATATATATATATATATATATATATATATATATATATATATATATATATATATATATATATAATATATATATATATAGTAGAGGTGGTTTTTTTGAGGATCAGTCATAAGTCATTTGATTTGCCAAATTTTCGGTAAAGTTTATTACCATTCTCAAGGCATGGAGTAGTATACAGTTCAGTTTTTTCACAAGTAGCACAAACTTATAGGAAATTTGGACAGATTTGTATATTATAAATGCTGTACTGTTCTGTAGAAAGCTCTCGAGCTAACAGTACAGCATTTATAATATACAAATCTGTCCAAATTTCCTATACGTTTGTGCTACTTGTGAAAAAACTGAACTGTATACTACTCCATGCCTTGAGAATGGTAATAAACTTTACCGAAAATTTGGCAAATCAAATGACTTATGACTGATCCTCAAGAAAACCACCTCTACTACATATATACCAGTCAATAACTTCACACTTCATATATATATATATATATATATATATATATATATGTATAAATCAATTGCTGTTCTTATAATTTTGTGTTTATTATAAGAACATTATACGCATAACATTATATTTTTCAAGTACCGATTGTATCATAGAGTAAATAGATTGTAAGACAAGAGCGAATCACCAAGACCTTCCCCAACAACACGGGCCAAGCCTATCGTTGGGAAAGAAATCGAAAATGAGTAGCTTAAGTTGTTCACTTTGTACCATATTTGTAAAATGCATTTGTATGATTAAATAAATAAATAAAATAAATAAATAAATTGCTGTTCGTTAGTCTCGCTAAAACTTGAGAACGGCTGGACCGATTTGGCTAATTTTGGTCTTAAATTATTTGTGGAAGTCCAGAGAAGGTTCAAAAGGTTTTAAATTTCAAATATGCCCCATAGGGGGTGTTTTAGGGGAGGAGGGGGGAATGGGGTATCTTTGTCATCACTGAACAAACTGGGGATTTGATTGTCGAGTATGTTGGATTAATCCAATTCAAGTCAAAGACTACTCTTTTCAAAATTTTCAAATCTGACCCACAGTGGAGGAGGAGGGGGTGGGGGAGTTAAAGCGTTTCGAACGTCACTGAACGAACTGGGGATCTGAGTTGTCGAATATGTTTGGAGTATTCTAACTTAAATCACAGGCTACTTGAAAATTTTCAAATCTAAATCATAGAAGGGGGTGTTACCGCTAACCGGCTTCACTGACCAGATGCTGTCCCCCCATCATATGGCACCTTTTCCGAAAGCTATAGCTCAGATTATTTATTATGCCAGTAGGAAACAACCATGAAAATTCCTCATTGGAAGAGTTGATTGATTTCTGGTCTACCAAACTACCATTAGGAATACGTGGGATACTTATAGGAATAGGTAGGACCTAAACCATGTTTTTGGCGAATTTTTGAAGAAAATTAGGCTATTGCTCTCGCCTCAAAATTTGTAGAATGTGAATTTTTGAAAAAATTGTATGCAGAAATCCGTTTCAGGCTATTCTGAATCATATTCTGAAGTTTAACGCATTTTTTTATGTATGTATACATGTATGTATGTATACATATGTACGTATGTATGTATGTATTTATGTATGTATGTGTCATTCCAGACGATAACTGTCCGTAGAATTGTGCTAGAAACTTCAAACAAATTTTAAAACGTTAAGGACACAAAACGAAAGTTCAAGTTCGTTGGCCAGCATGATCGGATTACATCTTCGGGTTGAAATTTTCAAAAATGAAGTAAACAATTTCAAAATAGCCTGTTTTTTGCGATTTGTTGTGCGAAATAATTTTTTCAGCATACTAACATATGTTATATTCGGAATCAGCGTCAAATTTCCTATAAGAATATGTATCAAGTTTTCAAAAATTTCAAAGTAGAAAAATCAGTCAAAAATCGAAATAATGCCGTTCGCTGGTTGTAAAAATCGGAAATATTTGCATGAAACATCTTCGAAAATTCGCTCATGGGGTCATGCTGCATGACTGGACTTTTTTTCTTTAAGTAGGTGCCAACTACCTGAACCTACTATCTATTTACCACGAATCATAACCTCTTTGTTGCAAACAAGGAAATTTAGATCAGAAATGAGCTCTAAAATAGACCCTCAGAGTTTGATGAACTTGAGTCAGGATACCCAGTGTAATCAAATCGATAAAACGTCTTGTCATCAGAGATCATAGGACCAACTTTTTTTTTCTCTCTTTTTAATACTGGCTAAATTTCTTTTTTTCCTTTTACTTTATTATTTGCAAAAATATCTTCTATTATCAACACTAACCTTTAGTAAAGTGTCTTCTGGCTGTGATGGGGCGCCTTGTCCGTCTTTTTTCACAGTCTCCACTACTGGGAGCATCTGCTTCTGCGGAGGTCCAGATACTGAAGAAGCTACATCCACGGGACCGACCAAGTGCTGAACTTTTTTCGTGATCTCCTCAAATTCTTCCATCTTCGCCATTAGTTCCTTCAGTTTCTCCTCCATCATTTTTATATCTTTGTCCGTCATTTCATCTTTCTGAAAATGATGATGCATATTGAGTTTCAAATTGAATGTAACATTTTCAGGTAAAACTCAACAAAATTTAGACACCTATATCGATAAAATTACACCACTCTACGAACCTTGGCATAAACTGCTAACTGCTCTCGTACTGCTTTTATTGCATTGGCAGCTTTTGCAGCTCTTTCATTAGCCTCCCTCAATTCCGTCAATACTGCTGAGTCGTCGTATAATGGAAAGACAGCATCATCTGGCTGAAAAATAAAATCCCTGAAAGTTTTGCTTTCCCTTTTATGGCTTATGATATTTCTACCACGCTTTTTGTTCGGGAATTGATCAAAGGAACAAAAATTGTATCCCTCTCCCATCCTCAAAATAACTTTGATACCTTAAGCTGGCTACACACTTTTATCAAGCTGCTGCTCTGATCTCCGAACCATACCTCCGATCCGAACATTTTGACTCAAGACATCGCAGCGCTTCGACCATTGTACCATAGCAAATAGGGTTTGGGAGAGCGATCAGGAAAATAGAGCTTGCTTCTGGTTGTATTGAGTTCTTGGCATCGAATTGCAAAAGCAAATGGTAACAGCCATGTACATTTTGATAGATTATTCCGTGATACTGTGAGAAAACGCTGCAAATGATTACATAATGGTTTATTATTTCTGAATCAGATAGCCAGCTATAGTAACCAGCATGCTCTGGGGCTTTCGCCAGTCTCTTTTCTAGTACCCTCCTCTGTTCTTGCGTCACAGGCTGCGCTCCTGATGATCAAATGGATGATCGGATTACATCTTCGGGTTAAAATTTTCAAAAATGTAGTCAAAAATTTCAAAATAGCCTGTTTTTTGCGATTTGTTGTGCGAAATAATTTTTTCAGCATACTAACATGTGGTATATTCGGAATCAGCGTAAAATTTCCTATAACAATACGTATCAAGTTTTCAAAAGTTTCAAAGTTGAAAAATCAGTTAAAAATCGAAATAATGCCGTTCGCTAGTTGTAAAAATCGGTAATATTTGCATGAAACATTGTCCAAATTCAGATTGAACTACTCTTATGGAAGTATCCCAACCAATCCTAGAACCATGCTGTTTAAAACGTAGGTAGTAGGTGCTTGTTAAATAGCGACTGAAATGTCGAAGATTTCTTAAAAAATTTGCTCATGGGGTCATGCTGCACGACTAGACTTTTTTTGTGATTTTTTTAGTACAATTTTTTGAAATTTGACCAACTTAATGTGCTCAAAAAGTGTTGTCCAACGAACTCATCCTTTCTTTTGAAATGCTTGATTTTTTGGCGAAGAACGAAGTTTTTATCTCAATACTATCGAGAGTTATCGTCTGTAATGACACACACTCACACTCACACACACACACACACACACACACACACACACACACACACACACATATATATATATATATATACTCGTATATATATATAATTGGAGGTTGAGTTTGACCAAACTAGACTTGAGTGTTTTTTTTAAATTATGGTTTAATCATAATCATCCACAACGTTGCTACCCAGGGGCTGGGTCCTAATCATGTGGTACAATTGGTTTAAATGTGGTGGAGGGTCTTTCAACAAGTGAAAAAATATAATATTAGTTTTAAATGTGAAAACATTCAACACTTTAGCAAGCTTCAAATTACATAGGTATTACATAGGTACAGATACCGATGTAAAAGACACAAGCTTTGAAACACAACTCATGAACGACAGGCCTCTTTAATTATCTACACAGTTCACTTCTCCTTTTTTACACAAAGGGTAGATAATGGAGAGTCAGTGGGCGCGTTTCCTGTCTGAAACATAGCGTTATACAGACCGAGTAGTCTTTCAAGAAACTCATCAGGAGCGTTCTTATAGAATTCGAAGGGAATTCTGTCAGGGCCAGGCGCTTTATTGTCTTTGCATCTTGACAGAACTTTTGTTAAGCTCACTCATTTGAAATAACTTGTCAAGGACCACTGAACTGCCAGCCTCCTGAAAACCGAAGACGGCAGCGGATTCTATATTCAAACTCAGACTCCATTGAGACTCAAAATGTGCCACCCACACCTCAACGGGTATTTCACCCACCAAACTTCAACTGTTGGCCTCAGGGTGCTAATAATGGCCCAAAATGCAGTTCCATTGGAAACCCTACCAACCTTTCGGTCAAATCTTGCTAGAAAGCCTCGCTCTTTGTATCACACAGTCGGTTATACTCCGAATTAGCTTTCAGGTAGGCCTCTCTCAGAATAAATGAATTTGTGAGTCGGAACAGTCGCAATGAAGCCAATGATTTGCTGCGTGCTCGAAAGCAGTCCCAATCATGCCGTGGCTTCTCACTTTGTGGAGTCCCCGAAACACCCATGGAAGCATCACCCGTAGCCCCAGAAATAGCAGATATCAGCTGCTCAGCCTCATGCTCTATCGAGTCACCATATTCCTTGGCAGAACACAGCCGCTGCCTCAACGTTCTCTGATATATATCCTGATGATCCTTTTTCCAAACTAATTTTGGCATGAGCGGAAGCCACTTCTTGGTTCTCCGGGTACCCAGGTTTATCGTAACTGTGATGGGCATATGATCTGAGAAATGTTCCACACCGACCCAAAATTTCTAAATTAATTTCAATGCCTCCGGTGTGGCGAAGCAATAGTCTATGAGAGATGCTCCATTACCACCAATGAATGTCACCTCTCCATCTCTATCTCCGTCGCTTCGCCCATCCAAAATTACCAATCGGTGCTCCTCCAACAACTCAAGAAACTTAACTCCCCTACCATTTGTCACCCGATGTTTAGAGCTGCGTTGTACTGAGTATTTATCATGGTCCACCTCCATCTCATCACAGGTCAAATGTTTTCCCCCTACCCTTGCATTCATATCCCCCTTCAGAATCTCAAAATCATCACTACAGTGGTGAGCAAACTGTCCCAACACTCAAAATTCGATCTCAACTGATTACAATTCAAATAAGAGGGTACAACATACACATTATTCTTTCCTACTTTTGTTACTAGCTTCAACATGCGTTTCGAATAAAATGAATACATCGTGCATCTTAACAAATTTGAAAGCTACGTCATTCGATTCAAAGAATTTGACCAGCAAGTAGGAGTTTGGCTGGGAACCCTCTAAGTTAATAACATCTCTAATAAGGATCTTCTTCGAAATTCCAAGTACCTGAGCAATGAAAGACCTTATAAGATTCGTCAAATCATTCCTACCATCATGTGTTAAACCGCTGAAAATAAGATTATCCCTCCGAATCGCATTATCGAGAGAGTCTATTCGCTTATCACGAGCAAATAGCTTCGATCTGAGGGCACTCACCTCCTCTCTAGGAGTATTATTCTCAAGCTGCAGGTTAACAACTTGCTGCGTTAACTCCTTAACATCATCCTTGGTAGTAGCTAAGTCTTTTGTGATGTCCCTCAGTTTTTCGTCTAATGCTACCTTGATGCCTTCAATATCTCCGAGTTTCTCAACCTGAAATTAAGAATATTGAGCATTCAAATAAAACGTGGAATTTTTAATTAGGAAGTAAGATTTATTTCTTAAAAACGATGAATTTTTTGTTCTTTTAGCGAATTTTCGTAGAAAATGAAGCTATTGCAATGTCTCGGAAAATTTTAAAATCAAAATTTTTGAAAAATTTGTTCATTGAAATTCGTTTTGAGACAATATGAAACGAATCCTAGAGTTTAACACTTTTTCATATATAGAAGAAGAAGAAAAACATGCATTTATTGAAAACGAAACATGAGAAAATTACAAATGAGATACATGAGTATTGACAATGGGCTTTGCCCATCAGTCAAAGTACTCCCACAGATTATAACTATTATAGGTGTTTAGTTACTATTAGTACAATATTGAGCATTATGTACCTATGTTCAAAATTGTATATGTATAGAGCGAAAGCTGAAGTCATATTATTAATTTATTTCCCCAGTTAAAGTGCTGCACCAGTTCCGGTCTATAACCCCATGCTGACTGGCAATACCTTGCAAGTCGCAACCACTCAGTTCCATTCAGAATCCCAAGTAACTCATCTCTATAGAGTCGAGGCGCACCAAGGTTGCTCAATCGAAACTCAGCAAGCACGGGACAGATCGTCAAGAAGTGCTCTAGGTCTTCGGGTACACCCATGTTGCAGAGCGAGCAGATCACAGTGTGTTCCTGCTCATGCAGAACATGAGGTCGACTATTGAGCTTCAGTAGGTCTCCCCAAACTTTACACACCCAACGCAGAACAAACATCGAGGCTTTTTGCTCCCTCTCTATTAAATCGATGGATTTGACACTCATATCCAGATACCTAACTGTAGAAGCGACTGGTCGATGAAAGTGCTCTAGTTCTGGTGATATCCAGCCATGATGCCTTATATTTCCCTGAAGCTCCTCCAGTTGGCCCCACCACTCAAACTGGTCCTCAAAGCGCTCACTAATCAAGCAACCATGTCGCTCACAGATACTTTTCAGCTCCCTGTGCCAGAATACCCGACTTCAAATGGTTTCATTGGCCACATTCCTAGGAAATCGGCTATCCGGCATCTCTAAGACTTTGAGCAGATACTCAACATGTAAACTAAGGGTGAAAAAGAATGAAGGCAGTACTGCAGTCTCGAGTTACGTCACATACAATCTCTTACCCATCAAGTAGACCTTGAGATGTGCGAGGCTGGTAAGTGAAAATACACAATCGGCTGTCCGATATCCCTTTCTAAAGCCTGCCTGGCATTCACTCAACAAAGCATTCGTGTTTACAAAATCCTCCAGTCTTTCAACCATCAAGCCAGACAGCAGCTTTGAAACACAACTCATGAACGACAGGCCTCTATAATTTTCTACACAGTTCACTTCTCCTTTTTTACACAAAGGGTAGATAATGGAGAGTCAGTGGGCGCAATTCCTGTCTGAAACATAGCGTTATACAGACCGAGTAGTCTTTCAAGAAACTCATCGGGAGCGTTCTTATAGAATTCGTAGGGAATTCTGTCAGGGCCAGGCGCTTTATTGTCTTTGAATCTTGACAGAACTTTTTTTAAGCTCACTCATTTGAAATCGCTTGTCAATGACCACTGAACCGCCAGCCTCCTGAAAACCGAAGACGGCGGGGGATTCCATATTCATACTCGGACTCCATTAAGACTCAAAATGTGCCACCCACTCCTCAACGGGTATTTCACCCACCAAACTTCAACTCTTGGCCTCAGGGTGCTAATAATGGCCCAAAATTCAGTTCCATTGGAAACCCTATCAAACCTTACGGTCAAATCTTGTTAGTTCTCTAATATATATCCTGATGTTCCTTTATCCAAACTAATTTTGGCATGACCAGATGCCACTTCTCGGTTCTCCGGGTACCCAGGTTTATCGTAACTGTGATGGGCATATGATCTGAGAAATGTTCCACACCAATTGACTTCAATGCCTCCGGTGTGGCGAAGCAATAGTCTATGAGAGATGCTCCATTACCACCAATGAATGTCACCTCTCCATCTCTATCTCCGTCGCTACGCCCATCCAAAATTACCAATCGGTGCTCCTCCAACAACTCAAGAAACTTAACTCCCCTACCATTTGTCACCCGATGTTTAGAGCTGCGTTGTACTATTTATCATGGTCCACCTCCATCTCATCACAGGTCAATTGTTTTCCCCCTACCCTTGCATTCATATCCCCCTTCAGAATCTCAAAATCATCACTACGGTGGTGAGCAAACTGTCCAAACACTCATAATTCGATTTCAACTGATTACAATTCAAATAAGAGGGTACAACATACACATTACTCTTTCCTACTTTTGTTGCTAGCTTCAACATGCGTTTCGAATTAAATGAATACATCGTCCAACTTAACAAATGCGAAAGCTACGTCATTCGATTCAAAGAATTTGACCAGCAAGTAGGAGTTTGGCAGGGAACCCCCTAAGTTAATAACAGCTCTAATAAGGATCTGCTACGATATTCCAAGTACCTGAGCAATGAAAGAACTTATAACATACGTCAAATCATTCCTTCCATCATGTGTTAAACCGCTGAAAATAAGATTATCCCTCCGAATCGCATTGTTATCGAGAGAGTCTATTCGCTTATCAAGAGAAAATAACTCCGATCTGAGGGCACTCACCTCCTCTCTAGGAGTATTATTCTCAAGCTGCAGGTTAACAACTTGCTGCGTTAACTCCTTAAGATCATCCTTGGTAGTAGCTAAGTCTTTTGTGATGTCCCTCAGTTTTTGGTCTAATGCTACCTTGACGCCTTCAATATCTCCGATCTTCTCAACCTGAAATTAAGAATATTGAGCATTCAGATAAAACGTCGAATTTTTAATCAGGGATTGAGATTTATTTCTTAAAAACGATGATTTTTTTTGTTCTTTTAGCGAATTTTCGTAGAAAATGAAGCTATTGCAATGTCTAAAATTTCAAAATCAAAATTTTGGAAAAATATATCCATTGAAATTCGTTTTGAGACATTATGAAACGAATCCTAGAGTTTAACACTTTTTCATATATAGAAGAAGAAGAAGAAAAACATGCATTTATTGAAAACGAACATGAGAAAATTACAAATGAAATACATAAATATTGACAATGGGCTTTGCCCATCTGTCAGAGTACTCCCACAGATTATAATTATTATAGGTGTTTAGTTATTATTAGTACAATATTGAGCGTTATGTACCTACGTTCCATAATGTATATGTATTAAGCTAAAGCTGAAGTCATATTATTAATTATTTCCCCAGTTAAAGTGCTGCACCAGTTCCATTCAGAATCCCAAGTAACTCATCTCTAGAGAGTCGAGGGACACCAAGGTTGCTCACTCGAAACTCAGCAAGCACAGGACAGACCGCCAAGAAGTGCTCTAGGTCTTCGGGTACAGTACACCCATGTTGCAGAGCAAGCAGATCACAGTGTGTTCCTGCTCATGCAGAACATGAGGTCGACTATTGAGCTTCAGTAGGTCTCCCCAAACTTTACACACCCAACACAAAACAAACATCGAGGCTGTTTGCTCCCTCTCTGTTGAATCGATGGATTTGACACTCATATCCAGATACCTAACTGTAGAAGCGACTGGTCGATAAAAGTGCTCTAGTTTTGGTGATATCCAGCCATGATGCCTTATATTTCCCTGAAGCTCCTCCAGGTGGCCCCACCACTCAAACTGGTCCTCGAAGCGCTCACTAATCAAGCAACCATGTCGCTCACAGATACTTTTCAGCTCCCTGTACCAGAAAACCCGACTTCAAATGGTTTCATTGGCCACATTCCTAGGAAATCGGCTATCTGGCATCTCTAAGACTTTGAGCAGATACTCAACATGTAAACTAAGGGTGAAAAAGAATGAAGGCAGTACTGCAGTCTCGAGGTAACTCACACACAATCTCTTACTTGTCGAGTAGACCTTGAGATGTGCAAGGCTGGTTAGTGTAAATACACAATCGGCTGTCCCATATCCCTTTCTAAAGCCTGCCTGGCATTCACTCAACAAAGCTTTCGTGTTTACAAAATCCTCCAATCTTTCAACCATCAAGCCAGACAGCAGCTTTGAAACACAACTCATGAACGACAGGCCTCTATAATTTTCTACACAGTTCACTTCTCCGTTTTTACACAAAGGGTAGATAATGGAGAGTCAGTGGGCGCGTTTCCTGTCTGAAACATAGCGTTATACAGACCGATTAGTCTTTCAAGAAACTCATCGGGAGCGTACTTATAGAATTCGTAGGGAATTCTGTCAGGGCCAGGCGCTTTATTGTCTTTGCATCTTGACAGAACTTTTTTTAAGCTCACTCATTTGAAATGGCTTGTCAAGGACCACTGAACCGCCAGCCTCCTGAAAACCGAAGACGGCGGGGGATTCCATATTCATACTCAGACTTCATTGAGACTCAAAATGTGCCACCCACTCCTCAACGGGTATTTCACCCACCAAACTTCAACTCTTGGCCTCAGGGTGCTACTAATGGCCCAAAATGCAGTTGCATTGGAAACCCTATCTAACGTTTCGGTCAAATCTTGGTAGAAAGCCTTGCTCTTTGTATAACACAGTCGTTTATACTCCGAATTAGCTTTCACGTAGGCCTCTCGCAGAATGTACCTATGAATTTGTGTCGGAACAGTCGCGATGAAGCGAATGATTTGCTGCGTGCTCGAAAGCAGTCCCAATCATGCCGTGGTTTCCCACTTCTCGGTTCTCCAGGTACCCTGGGTTATCGTAACTGTGATGGGCACATCTGAGAAATGTTCCACACTGACCCAAAATTTCTAAATTAATTTCAATGCCTCCGGTGTGGTGCAGCAATAGTCTATGAGAGATGCTCCATTACCACCAATGAATGTCACCTCTCCATCTCTATCTCCGTCGCTTCGCCCATCCAAAATTACCAATCTGTGCTCCTCCAACAACTCAAGAAACTCACAACAAAATCATCACTTGAAGATACGGAGGTGAGCAAACTGTCCAAACACTCATAATTCGATTCCCACTGATTACAATTCAAATAAGAGGGTACAACATACACATTACTCCTTCCTACCTTTGTTGCCAGCTTCAACATGCGTTTCGAATAAAATGAATACATCGTGCAACTTAACAAATTTGAAAGCTACGTCATTCGATTCAAAGAATTTGACCAGTAAGTAGGAGTTTGGCTGGGAACCCCCTAAGTTAATAACATCTCTAAGGCCCAATTCACACAGGACGGGCGTGTGGCGAGGACGTGGCACTGACCAGGCACGGACGTGGCGGTGACGTGACCCATGCAATGCACACAGAAGGGGCGGGACAGTGGCGAAAAAGGACGTAATAATCAAAGGGTTTCGTGTAGTACTACGTGGATTTTTCATCAAGCAGTGACGAAGATGATCAAGATGTGATGGATTTGGTGTACTTGGCTGATCTGAACCAAAAAAGAGTAGATATTGGGTTCATCCATTGTGGCTGAAGAAGGGGAAAAGCGGTGGAACATTTGATGTTATGGGTAAGCTGAATATGTACCCAGAACGGTTTTTCAGGCTCAATTTTCTGCCAGGTCTGGTCTTGGGCGTTCCTTTTGCAATAATCCGCACGATTGTAATCAAATAAACACGAATTCTTCCCAACTTCTTCGCAAAATTCAACGTTGAATCCACCATCATCCCGCATTTTTATCGAAGTGACGAGTGGCACGGAAGTGGCGCGCCCCTTCTCGAACGCCACGAGAGACGGCGAACGGACATGGCAGGGGCGAAAGGGCGGCTGCCTGCGCCACGTCCCTTCTGTTTACATTGAGCCATTTGTTTACATGGAAAGACGAGGAAGTGACAAAGGTCTGCGCCACGTCTTCGCCACGCGCCCGTTCTGTGTGAATTGGGCCTAATAAGGATCTGCTTCGAAATTCCAAGTACCTGAGCAATGAAAGACCTTATACCATTCGTCAAATCATTCCTTCCATCATGTGTTAAACCCCTGGAAATAAGATTATCCCTCCGAATCGCATTATCAAGAGAGTCTATTCGCTTATCACGAGAAAATAACTCCGATCTGAGGGCACTCACCTTCTCTCCAAGAGTATTATTCTCAAGCTGCAAAGTAGCAACTTGCTGCGTTAACAACTTGACATCATCCTTGGTAGCTAAGTCTTTTGTGATGTCTCTCAGTTTTTGGTCTAATGCTACCTTGACGCTTTCAATATCTCCTATCTTCTCAACCTGAAATAAAGAATATTGAGCATTCAGATTTACAGTCGAATTATTAATTAGGTAGTGAGATTTATTTCATAAAAACGATGAACTTGTTTTTTTCTTTTAGCGAATTTTCGTAGAAATTGAAGCTATTGCAATGTCTCGGAAATTTTTAAAATCAAAATTTTTGAAAAATTTATCTATTGTAATCCGTTTTGAGACAATATGAAACGAATCCTAGAGTTTAACACTTTTTCATAAGAGTGTGTGTGTGTGTGTGTGTTGACCAGCAACATAAAATTGGTCAAATTTCAAAAAAGTGCTGATAATCACTAAAAATAGCAAAAAACTATTTGAATTACCATAATATCCCTTTTCAATTTAAAAAGTTATTTGCGCAAATAAGATTGGCAAGTAAACACCATTTTACAATTAAAATTAGGAATTATAATTACAAAATTTCTCCAAATACTGTATGTACAGCGTGACACGGGTCTTCTTGAAAACTTATTTCATGTTCTATTTGAGTGTCCTATGCATAACTGGATCAGAAAAAGATATATCTCTGACTTGGTGGGTGAATTAATAATGAATGTTATATTAATTTGTAATTTATAAAATATTTGAAATTTCTACTAACGCTGTAATAGATAATTATTAATTGTGAGTAAATCGTGTAACTGGACACCACGATCATTTTCTAAATTGTGTACTCTTTATAGTTGATTCAACTGGGAAGTGAAAACACTACGTTAATGATGTTTAAACTACAGCTGTTTCAATTAGGTATTTTTCGTAAAGCATACTCGAATGTAAGGAACATGTTCAAAAACATTAAATAAATAATAGGAAAAAAGTCCAGTCATGCAGCATGACCCCATGAGCGAATTTTTGAAGAAATCTTCCACATTTCAGTCGCTATTGATCGTATAGAGACATTTTAGGTTATGATTTTGGTAGACAAACGTGGAATCAAATTATTAAAAATGATCAGGAGGTACTCATACTTAATTATTATTAAACTAATCTTGTAGATTTAAAGACGCATGGTTCTAGGATTGGTCATACAGGGATACTTCCATAACAGTAGTTCAATCTGAATTTGGACAATGTTTCATGCAAATATTACCGATTTTACAACTAGCGAACGGCATTATTTCGATTTTTGACTGATTTTTCAACTTTGAAATTTTTGAAAACTTGATACGTATTGTTATAGGAAATTTTACGCTGATTCCAAATATACCACATGTCAGTATACTGAAAAAATTATTTCGCACAACAAATCGCAAAAAACAGGCTATTTTGACATTTTTGACTACATTTTTGAAAATTTCAACCCGAAGATGTAATCCGATCATGCTGGCCAACGAACTTGAACTTTCCTTTTGTGTCCTTAACATTTTAAAATTTGTTTGAAGTTTCTAGCACAATTCTACGGACAGTTATCGTCTGGAATGACACATACATATATACATACATACATACATACATAAAAAAATGCGTTAAACTTCAGAATAGCCTGAAACGGATTTCTGCATAAAATTTTTTCAAAAACTCACATTCTACAAATTTTGAGGCGAGAGCAATAGCTTAATTTTCTTCAAAAATTCGCTAAAAAGGGAGAAAATGGGCCAAGCACTGGATCATTGACAGGGAGAAGTACACTCACGAAAAATTACTCAATGAACTGAGAGTGATTGAACAAAATGATTTCCGAAACGTACTGCTCCGCCTTATTTTCCCGATTACTATATTCTTTGGACTTAACATCCCACAATGCCGGGAGACCATGATAAGTCTCAATGAATTCGGTTATAAATTGTTTTTCTTTTAGCGAATTTTTGAAGAAAATTAAGCTATTGCTCTCGCCTCAAAATTTGTAGAATGTGAATTTTTGAAAAAATTTTATGCAGAAATCCGTTTCAGGCTATTCTGAATCATATTCTGAAGTTTAACGCATTTTAGCGAATTTTTGATGAAAATTAAGCTATTGCTCTCGCCTCAAAATTTGTAGAATGTGAATTTAAAAAAAAAATGTATGCAGAAATCCGTTTCAGGCTATTCTGAATCATATTCTGAAGTTTAACGCATTTTTTTATGTATGTGTCATTCCAGACGATAACTGTCCGTAGAATTGTGCTAGAAACTTCAAACAAATTTTAAAATGTTAAGGACACAAAACGAAAGTTCAAGTTCGTTGGCCAGCGTGATCGGATTACATCTTCGGGTTGAAATTTTCAAAAATGTAGTAAAAAATTTCAAAATAGCCTGTTTTTTGCGATTTGTTGTGCGAAATAATTTTTTCAGCATACTAACATGTGGTATATTTGGAATCAGCGTAAAATATCCTATACGAATATGTATCAAGTTTTAAAAAATTTCAAAGTTGAAAAATCAGTCAAAAATCGAAATAATGCCGTCCGCTAGTTGTAAATTTCTCTACACAATTAATAGCGACTGAAATGTCGAAGATTTCTTCAAAAATTCGCTCATGGGGTCATGCTGCATGACTGGACTTTTTTATGTATGTAAGTATATACTCATCCCCACCCGATCCGTGCTGGAGGTTTGGCGGTACCTTGGAGTTGACTTCATGGGTGTGGCCACCATTGCCGCAAGCCGTGTGTGTGGACCTTGGTGGAGCACTAGCTCATATCACCAAGGCTCCATTGAAGCCACAGCAGAAGCTGCGCCTCTTTCACACGTATTTACTGCCAAAGCTGACCTATGGGCTAGTCTTTGGTAGGCTTACAACGGGTACCCTGCTAGAGTTAGAAAGCGAATTACGCTCTGCTGTGCGCTCTTGGCTAGGCTTTCCACCTGGTGTCCCAAGTGCTTACATCCATGCACCGGTCAAGTCCGGTGGGCTCGGTATTGCCTCTCTCTCAGCCAGCATCCCTTCATTACGCCGCCAGCGCCAGCTCGCCCTTAGGGGCTCGAGCTGGGAAGTCGCCCGCACTGCTGCTGACCTTGACTTTGTCAAGCAGCAGTTGTTGTGGTGCGATCGAGCAACACCAACTGCTCCCAAACCCAGCTCATCTGCTGAGTTCGCTGCTGCGCTACATGAGTCAGTCGATGGTAAAGAACTCCGACAGTGCTCTGAATCCCCTATTTCTTCCCAGTGGGTGGAATGGGCTTCAGAGGGCATTGGGACCCGCGACTACCACTGGTTACGCCACCGTCAGTTTTGACCCAGAGGAGCCTCCGAGACCACTTATTAGGGGTGACGGCTAGGCCCTCCCGAGCGTCATGGATCGCTCCATGATGATTATTGTTTTCATTACCTTTTCCATGTTTCAAGCTTATTTATTCCCCATTTATTGTTATTTATCATCTAATAGCATTTATTATTGTTCGTTATTATTTATTCAAGTTGTTCTGTATGTGAGAAATTTTAGTCACATATTATTTATATCTGAGTGACGGTTCAGTGTTGTGTTGGTGCTCCGTACGTCGACCAATCAGAATGCGCCATGCAACGGACGGGACCTGCCACATACTCTCGTTCAAAACTATATCCCGAATGCTATCAACCCACCAACGTACCTCTCTATTCTTTTACATCTTTCTTTTAAATAATCAGTTTACCATCTACCGTTTTGGTTTATGAGTTTTGTAGGAGACTTGTCAGTGTCTCAAGCTGGTTATTGTGTATCTATTTCTCTAGTGATTTTCTGCCCAATTAACGTTATTAGACCCGGACCGGACCTTGAATTACTGACCTACCATAACTTCCATCAACGACGACCGTTGACGGATATCCAAGGAGTTCCGTGCAGAAGTTGGACAGACCATATCCAGAGAAGAAGAGGAGACGTTTTGGAGGTACTATCCGCCAAAAGTCAAGGTGAATCGACGTGTAAGGTAACAGCTAACCCATATCCAATATTCAAGTTCTTTGTCTGCCTACGACGTACCTATTTTTATACCTGCCACGTCACTGCTACCTATTCGCCCAGCGGATTCGCATCAATTCATCAACCCATTAGATTCTCTTCGAGAGTTTCAGCATTCATCATCCAATCCGACGAACTATCATAAATATAACGATTAGTTTACCTACTGTTCATATAGATAGTTCATAGTGGCCACTAGCTTAACCATATAAACTTGCACCTTTTATATAATTATACATTTGTGCGTACCAACTACCTACATATCTCTTATCATTTACTATTTACCGTCACCCATTTATCTCTTTTCTCCCGTTTTAAGGGAGTGGTCCTTCGAGTTAAAAACATCCACAATCAATTCTTTTAGATCTAGGATTTTTGGTAATTGGTGTTCATACACCCCACTGATATCCACCATATGGTCCGAAATCGAGCCGGATTTATTAATACTAGTGCTTATAAATTCTAGTCCATATTTGTAGTGGTGATAATTTATTTATAAATACCTAAATATTATTTTTGTTGCAATTGTAACATTATTCCATTTCTTGATCTGCATTTGATTTCTATTGACTTTTTGAATATCTATTGCACTTGTTTGAGTATATTGAACGTAAATATGTCTACTGGTGGTGATGCTAATGTCACTGTGAGGGGAATCAACAAGTTGAAACGCCAGACACTTGCGCTGGGTAAGGAGATTCTATCGATTCGCAGTAAAGGGTTTGCTGCCGTTACTGCTCTTTCTGAGCGTAATTTATTCCGAGGTATGTACAATTCTCTAGACAAATTATATGAAAGATTTAATGAAAAATGGGATGCTACCTTGGATTATGCTGAAGAACATAACATCTCCTTTCCATCAACAGAGGATAATCTATATTTAGAACAAGTTAGGAACAACTACTATGATGCTATTGGTTATGGTGCACAATTATTTTCTCAATCTTTACCATCCAGTTCTACCCAAAATGTGAACACCTCACATTCTGGTATCAACACTACTCGTGCTATTCTTCCAAAAATACAAATCAAGCAATTCAAGGGTGATATTTCTCTTTGGCCTACATTCAAGCAAATGTTCGAGTCTCTGATTAAGGATGACGTTAACTTAACCAATGCTGAACGCTTTCATTATTTGATTTCATTTTTGGATGGTCCCGCTTTGGACTCCATAAAACATATACCTGTTCTTGACGTTAATTTTGTTCAAGCATGGGAAGGGTTATGTAAAATATACGACAACAAAAGAAAGTTAGCCTGCAATCATTTGGAAAAACTGTTGTCATTTAAACATGTCAGTGGAAGGTCTTCCTCTGAGTCTTTACAACTTTATCTTTCTAATGTGACAGAGACTGTCATATCTTTACAGAATCTTAATATACCTAACTTTGAGGAGTACTTATTGTGTGAATTGGCTTTACGTGGTCTTGACCCTCGTTCCAGAGAAGCATTTGAACTATCAATCACAAATACCACATTTCCTACCTTCAGTATGCTTCGTGACTTTGTCCAGAGTAGGTGCCATGCTTTGCGAATGACTGAGGATGCTGTAAAATCACAGTCAAAACCAGCCTCGTCATCACCACGTCATAATATTCCTATCAAATCTCCGAATAGGTTTTCCAACCATTCTAGTCAAGCTTTACTTACCACCAATGACACCTTACCGAAACATCCCCTCCCAGCTGAGAAAATTCCTAGTCAGCAATCCAACAATTTATCTTGTTATATATGTAAACAATCTCATATTATTGCCGACTGTAGACGTTTTAAACAAGCTACACCTTCTCAACGGCTAGAACTGCTTAGAGGCTTCACAGGTTGTAGAAATTGCTTACATTTGTACCACAAAACTAAGGAGTGCACTTCAAATTACAACTGTAGAGTATGTAAAGGTCGTCACCATTCTGATCTTCATCTTTTACCGAGAAATCAAAATGTAGAACCACGTCCTCTTACCAACAAACCACCAGACCAACCTACCAATCCCTCATCTTCTGAATCATCCTTTGTTGGTGCTAGTACCTCTTCCTGTTCACAACAAGGTGTCCTTTTAGGAACAGTACAAGCCAGTATTATCGATTCTAAGGGTCAACCTCAGCTATTCAGAGGTCTCTTGGATCCAGGTAGTCAATTTACCTTCATCACTCAGGATTGCGCCAAGAGATTGGGAAAAACAACCCGCCCTTATCACGGAACCATCTCTGGGGTCAATTCTTCTCATCTTCGCAATATTTCTGGGAAAGCCAGTGTTTCCTTTTTATCATCCTCTGCTTCTTCCATGTTGGAGACTGATGCAATTGTCATTCCAACTATAACTCCACCATTACCTCAAGTACCCTTGCCTTCCAAAATGTGGCAAAATTATAAATCATATAAACTCAGTGATCCTGAATTCAACAACACACTTCCTATATCGTTCCTCATTGGTGCGGATTTGTACACTGATGTGGTTACAGGTGTTCCTATTGTAATCCACGAGAATGGTCCTCGTATCATGGATACCATTTTTGGTTTTACAGTGATGGGCCGATTTTCCTGCCATGATAATTCACAGCATGCCTTTGCCTTGTTGTCCTTGTCTACAACTACTGATCTGATTGAACAGTTTTGGAAAGTGGAAGAGCCACATATCAAACCTATCATTGCTCCTGAAGACGAAGCAGCTGATAAACATTTTGTTGATCATCACTATCGTACCCCTTCTGGTAGATATGTTCTATCTTTACCGTTTAAATCTTCATCTACCATCATTCCTAATGTAAACAAAGCCATTAGTCGATTTCACGCTTTGGAAGCCAAGTTTCTGAAGAATCCAAAGTTGCAACTTGAATATTCAGCATTCATGCAGGAATATTTAGATCTAGGACATATGAGTATTGCTAATACAGTACCATCATACGTTATACCACATCATCCTGTATATAAATCTGATAATGTAGGTAACCAGAAATTGAGAGTTGTTTTTGATGCCAGTTTTCGTACGGCGTCAGGTTCATTAAATGAACACCTGCTTACTGGACCTAAATTACAAGCAGATCTGGGTAACATCATTTTAAATTTTCGTCGTTACAAGTATGTTCTTGTATGTGACATTGTAAAAATGTTCAGACAGATTTTAATTTGTCCTGAAGACCGCAAATACCAACATATTGTATGGCGCTTTAAGCCCACTGATCCATTGTTATTCTATGAACTGAATACCGTGACATATGGACTCACCTGTTCACCTTTTCAGGCACAACGTGTATTGCTTCAACTTGCCATGGATGAGTGCGATTGTTATCCTGCTGCTGCCAACATATTACGTGAGAATACATATATCGATGACCTCGCCTTTGGTGCAGACTCTGTCCAGGAAATTCTGTCTTTGAAATCTGAGTTAGTGAATTTACTCTCCAAGGGTGGCTTCGAGTTGAGTAAGTGGAAAACCAATCATCTATCTTTACTTACTACAGAGACTACCTCTCAGCAACCTATGTCCTTGTGTAATGAAGAGGGTGTTACCACCAAAATCTTGGGAATGAGCTGGAACCCAGCTACAGATACCTTTGTTTATGAAGTTGCACAACCTCAATGTGGGTTCACAAAGCGGAGTATTCTTTCTAATATCGCGAGATTGTTTGATCCACTTGGGTATTTGGCTCCTGTAGTGTTTCATGCTAAGAGGATCCTACAAGACACCTGGAAATCTGGGATTGGTTGGGACGACTGTGTTCCAGACGTTATCAAGCATCATTGGTCGGAGTTTTTGCATGATTTCTCTTCTCTTACCAACATATCTATACCTCGTGCTTTTCCCAGCACTACCACAACTTATGAACTCGTGTGCTTCTGCGATGCTTCCGAAAGTGGTTATTGTGCGGTTGCTTATCTTCGATCCACACAAGGTTCCGTTTCATCTCTATCTCTCTTGAAAGCCAAAACTAGGCTTGCACCTCTTAAAACCTTAACTGTACCACGATTGGAACTTTGTGGCGCCGTATTGCTGTCTCAGCTGATAAAGTCGCTTGAACCAATCATCAATAAATTAAATATAAATAATACTTTCTGTTTCACAGATTCTATGGTAGTTTTGGCATGGTTGAGAACCCCACCGTATCAATTAATGACTTTTATTGCAAATAGAGTGCAGCAAGTGCTTGACATTACCAAACTCGAGTGGTGGTTCCATGTTAAGGGCATAGATAATCCCGCAGATGTTGGGTCTAGGGGTGTATTACCATCCTCCTTAGTAAACCATAATCTTTGGTGGTCAGGTCCAGTTTGGTGCACTCATCCTATAGGAGAGTGGCCTCTGTCACAAGATTCTGTACCAGTCGAGATACCAGAATTGAAACCAATTAAGCAAGTAACTTTAGCTACCACTTATCAACATCAAGAATTTATCACATTCACCGAGCGCTTTTCTTCATTTCCTAAGCTCATTAGAGTGTTAGCCTATGTTCGAAGATTCATACATAATTCTCGTATTCCAAGACGCAGGAGGAAGAAACGTCGTGTTGGAATAATACGATCTTCAGAGTTCGAGCAATCTAGGGAACAGTGCATAAGGATGGTTCAACGTCACTACTACCCAGAGGCGTTCAAGAGTGACCCTAACTCTCTTCCTTCAGATTTGAAGAAGCTCAGCATCTTTACTGACCATAAAGGTCTGCTCCGTGTTGGTGGCCGTTTGGTCAACGCACCTTTATCATTCGAACTTAAACACCCAATCATCTTACCATCCCGATCTCTTCAACCAACAATCCTCATCATCATCATCTCGTACTACCAACGATCCTTGTATGGGAAATCTTATCGTTCAATCGTTAATATCGTTACCTTAAATTTAACTTCTTAAAATCAACTGCAGATCATGTTTTCTTCTGAGTTTTTTTTTTGTACCTTATCTATGTATACCTACATGTTTCTTTTTGATCTTTTTTGTGATGGGGCTTTGGGTCAAAACGGGGGGAGTATGGTTACGCCACCGTCAGTTTTGACCCAGAGGAGCCTTTGAGACCGCTTGTTAGGGGTGACGGCTAGGCCCTCCCGAGCGTCATGGATCGCTCCATGATGATTATTGTTTTTATTACCTTTTCCATGTTTCAAGCTTATTTATTCCCCATTTATTGTTATTTATCATCTAATAGCATTTATTATTGTTCGTTATTATTTATTCAAGTTGTTCTGTATGTGAGAAATTTTAGTCACATATTATTTATATCTGAGTGACGGTTCAGTGTTGTGTTGGTGCTCCGTACGTCGACCAATAGGAATGCGCCAGCAAAAGGAAGGGACCTGCCACATATACTCTCGTTAAAAACCTATATCCCGAATGCTATCATCCCACCAACGTACCTCTCTATTCTTTTACATCTTTCTTTTAAATAATCAGTTTACCATCTACCGTTTTGGTTTATGAGTTTTGTAGGAGACTTGTCAGTGTCTCAAGCTGGTTATTGTGTATCTATTTCTCTAGTGATTTTCTGCCCAATTAACGTTATTAGACCCGGACCGGACCTTGAATTACTGACCTACCATAACTTCCATCAACGACGACCGTTGACGGATATCCAAGGAGTTCCGTGCAGAAGTTGGACAGACCATATCCAGAGAAGAAGAGGAGACGTTTTGGAGGTACTATCCGCCAAAAGTCAAGGTGAATCGACGTGTAAGGTAACAGCTAACCCATATCCAATATTCAAGTTCTTTGTCTGCCTACGACGTACCTATTTTTATACCTGCCACGTCACTGCTACCTATTCGCCCAGCGGATTCGCATCAATTCATCAACCCATTAGATTCTCTTCGAGAGTTTCAGCATTCATCATCCAATCCGACGAACTATCATAAATATAACGATTAGTTTACCTACTGTTCATATAGATAGTTCATAGTGGCCACTAGCTTAACCATATAAACTTGCACCTTTTATATAATTATACATTTGTGCGTACCAACTACCTACATATCTCTTATCATTTACTATTTACCGTCACCCATTTATCTCTTTTCTCCCGTTTTAAGGGAGTGGTCCTTCGAGTTAAAAACATCCACAATCAATTCTTTTAGATCTAGGATTTTTGGTAATTGGTGTTCATACACCCCACTGATATCCACCAACCACCATTTTCATGCTGTCCGGGTGGCCACATTGGCCACCTCGGTGAGGTGTTCGAGGAGTAGTCCCGGGACAGTAGACACCCTTTGCCGTGCCTGTCGGGGTAAAAATGAGAATCTATATCATGTGGTGCAGCAGTGTCCTTGTACTCACGGTGGCCGCATTCTCCGTCACGATGCGGTTGCCAAGCAGATAGCAGGCGCTCTGTCATCTAGCGGTTGGGCTGTTGAGAGAGAGAGAGACTATACCACATGCTGAGTGACCGGGGCAAGTAGCCAGATATTGTTGCTGTCAAGCCATAATCCTAATTGTTGGGTCTGCCATAATCCTGGATGTCCAGGTTGTCAGTGGCAGTGTGGACATGGAGCAGACCTGGCGGGCTAAGGAAAAGTAAATATGATAGGAATGATCTGCGACCGGTGATATCTGAGCCAAAAGGAGTGGCACCCAATAACATCAAGGTCATGGCTGCGACCTTGTCATGGCGCAGGGTGTGGTGCGCGAAAAGCGCCACGGAGTTACTTGAGTTGGGCATCTCGGCAGGAGTACTCCGTGGTATCACCACCCGCGTCCTGAGGGGTTCTTACTTGAACTGGTGGTCATTTTATAGGGGCACTTCCTTTCATCCCAATCTTCCTCCTCGTCCTACAACTTCCCTTATCCCTAGAGCCGGCGTTGGGTAAACCTGGGCGTCCTCCCCACTTTTTTATTTTATTTGTTTATTTTTCAATTTAACGGTGTGCCCCCTCCGCCTTTGAGGGGAGGTTTGTAAAAAAAAATTAAAAAAATAAATAAATAAAATATGTATGTATGTATGTGTCATTCCAGACGATAACTGTCCGTAGAATTGTGCTAGAAACTTCAAACAAATTTTAAAATGTTAAGGACACAAAACGAAAGTTCAAGTTCGTTGGCCAGCATGATCGGATTACATCTTCGGGTTGAAATTTTCAAAAATGTAGTCAAAAATTCCAAAATAGCCTGTATTTTGCGATTTGTTGTGCGAAATAATTTTGTCAGCATACTAACTTGTGGTATATTCGGAATCAGCGTAAAATTTCCTATAAGAATATGTATCAAGTTTTCAAAAATTTCAAAGTTGAAAAATCAGTCAAAAATCGAAATAATACCGTTCGCTAGTTGTAAAAATCGGTAATATTTGCATGAAACATTGTCCAAATTCAGGTACTTAATAATAATAAGTAATAATAATAATAAAGTATGAGTACCTCCTAATTGTTCTCAATAATTTGATTCCATGTTTGTCTATCAAAATCATAAACTAAAATTTCTCTACACGATCAATAACGACTGAAATGTCGAAGATTTCTTCAAAAATTCGCCACGACTGGAGTTTTTTTATCACTCTATTCATGATGCCGCGTAGTTGACAGGACGAGTTGTCTGATGACACTGCCAGGTGCAGCCAGGTTGCCATCAGACGGCTCAATCTTTTCCAGTTTGTGCAATATATTTTAAACTTTCGGTCAATCACGCAATATATTGCACGATCTTTAAATCTCGCCCTCACACGATCAATTATATTGCACAAACCAGATTATTGCGCAATAACCTGAGGGTGAGGGTGGTACTTACTTGAGTTGAGTTGGCCGTTGTGATGTACGTTGACGTTTTGCCAAGAAAAGAGTCCAATTTACGGAAGTAGGTGTAGGTACCCGTAGTGTAATCGTATGGGTAGGTACTACTACAGGTGTATGGGGGGATCGTATTTCCCCGCTTGTGCTTATGATACATCCGCTTCAGGGTGAACATCTTTAGTTTACAATCTTCATCTTTGTAGCGAGGGCCCATGTCATCTCTTATACTCGCCCAAGCTTCATTAGACTTTCTCTCGTGTTCGAACTTCGGATGGTTTGGGTCCCAGAGGACCGGCTCTTCTTCGTAGAGATCTATAAATTTCAACACTGCCGAGGAATCCCACAAGGCCATATTTCGTAGCAAACGTTTGTAAATCGCGGGACCGAAAAACCAATAAATGACTGGTAATAATACCTAACGATTATGTCAGACAATGACGACGAGGGACACACGAACTCACGCAAGGCCGACACTAGCGTATAACAAAGCAAAATTATAGTTTTTTCACGAGGTTTCAAGATAAAAGAACTTAAAGATGGAGATTCGATACCTAAAACTTAAACCGCGTTCACGTTAACAACAGGAATAAGCCACAAAGCAACAGTTGGTCGACCGCCACTGGACTACTCGAAGGCATGGAATCTCTTCTTCCATGTCGAAGCACACAGGCAGGAGCCTCTAGGGGGAGAAGGCGGTGAAACGCCTCGAGCGTGCCAAGCGGCGATGAGATGAACCAAGCCATTTCATTCCAATTAAAATTCTTTATTCAACACATACATGAACAGGCAGTGGCATAGCTGAGTCATTTCTCATGGAGGGGCGACAGTGGAAAATTTCATTTTATAGTTTTAGTATTAATTTGCTGTGATTGTTGCAGAGTAAGAAGACTGTTAATAAACTGTTGAACGTTCATATAAGTAGGTAGATGCTCAATGGCTTTTTGTAATGATCTTAAATCACGGACGCTTTCATATTCATAAACCTACCTATGGATTATTAAAGCATAATACTGCTTAGAAAAAATATTATCCTAATAACTATCAGCACGTTAAAAACTACGATAAATACGAATAGGTACCTACCGATGAACTGAGGAGCACTTGGTTTACTATACTATTATTCTAGACTTAGGTACTGCATGCAAATTCATATGGCCCATATTCTCGTGACGCCACGCCTGGAGTAGGTTCGCGTTTCAGCCAAAGTCGGCCATGATACCGCCCTACGTCAATGAATCGCTACTCAACCAACCTATTTCTCACAAGAAGTTTGCCGTCTCACGTCAACATAATTCGTGGTTATAAGGCCATTTTTCAACAGTTTTGTTTTGAAAAAGTATAATATTGTAGCAATACAAAGTTTCAATTCGACTAAATGTTATAATAATCATGCCTGCCAGCGCAATAATTGATTGTAGATTGCTGTCAACAATACCAATCTAACGTGAACGAGTTTTTATTTGGACTAGGAGCCTACTAACTATAGTAGTTAATCAGTGTCAGAAAACTAAAGAACTTCATTCGTGTAGGCTTACATTGTTTTCTCAGAATCTGCGAGTATGATAGCTGAGTTGGTCCTCCGGGGTGGCTTCCCCGCGTCCGTCGCTGCGACGGGGTCCCCGGAGGTGGCTTCCGTGCGTCCGTTGCGGAGACAAGGACCTTGAGGTGTCTTCCCTGCGTCCGTCGTTTAGACGGGGTCCTCGGGTGGCTTCCCTGCGTCCGTTGTTCAGACGGGATCCCCGGGGTGGCTGCTGGACCAGAGGTGGTTGCTTGCCGCCTCCTGGTTGGTTCGCCTATTGTCTCTCGTGCAATCATTGTTTCTGATTGGCGAGTAGGCTTGCTAGAACTGTCCTTGTTAGTTTTAGAGGACGTTTGATTGTCTGTTTGAGTTTTCTCATTCAAGGCGACTTGGTTCGAGATACTTGTCGCGTCTCTCTCGCCCAGTAAGTGTTTAGGGAGGTCGCCTTGTATGTTGTTAGTTAATATTTCACTTTTGAGGGAGAATTTCCTATTTTCTCTCTGGTGAAATATTTTGTTTGACGGAGTTATAACTCGACGTCTTATAAATATTTGTGTGTCGTGTCTACCTCTTTTTGGTAGCCCTGAAAAGGGCTGTTGACAAGAGGGGGTGGTTTTCACCACAGGCGCCCCCCCAAGACGTCGTGTTATTAACGACGACGCCGGTTGGGGTGTTTCGAGCGCAGTCACCCACCTCTCGTCGAATTTGGTAGAGGGGACGTGTCTTCTGGCGGATTTTCGGGGAGTCTCCTCCTTATTTTCTGCCTGATTTTTGCTTAGTGACACAGCTTCGTCTGTTTTTAGAGTGTAAGCTGGTTTTATTTGCTGTTTGGGAACTTTTTTTGTGTGTTCGCCAATTTGTACTGTAACCGAAAACTTATCTCTTTTAACAACTTTGAATGGTCCCGTGTAAGGACATTGCAAAGAGGAGAGCTGTGTGGGCACTCTGATATAGACATGTGTACATGTATCCAAATTTTTGGGCATGTTGACGGCATATTTCGTATTATTATGTTTAATATGCGTAGGTCGGAAGAAGAGAGGCTCAGAAAGGTTTGTAGAAGTTACGAAAATGTCGCCTGGGAGCGGCACGTCAATTCCATAAACTTTTTGGAAGGGTGTAGTCTCCGTTGCTGGGTCTACTGCTGTACGCATGGCGAGTAGTACTTTTGGAAGAGCGTCGAGCCAATTTTCGTTTTGTGCTTTGAGAGCCTCTTTCAAGGATCTATTTCTGCGTTCCACCATTCCGTTTGTTGACGATTTGTATGGTAACGTGTGAGTATGTTTTACTCCGAGACGTTCCATAATGGAATGAAATAGATCTGATTCGAATTGTGTGCCCTGGTCACTTGTGATGTATTTAGGTACGCCTTTTGAGGCTACCCAAATATTGATAAAGGCGTTTGTGATCGTGGATGTTTCGATGTTGTTAAGAGGGACTGCCTCTAGCCAACCCGTTGCTCTATCGACCATCATTAGAATGTAACGTTTCCCTCCTTTAGCTAAAGGTAAGGGTCCGGTAATGTCAACGTGTACATGTGAGAATTTGTTAGCCGTTTCAAATTCGGAGTAAGGGAGCTTCACGGAGCGAGTGATTTTTGCTCGTTGGCAAGTCTCGCATGCCCGGACCCAGTTGGAGACATCTGCACGAAGGCCGTGCCAAAAATATCTTTGTTTTACTTTATACACTGTAGAGTGTATGCCTGGGTGTCCCAAATTGTGAATTTGGCTGATTATTTCGTGCCTTATCTCGTTTGGAATATAAGGTCTTGGGTGTCCTAGGTCTAGGTTACACCAAATCTCCCCTTGAGGGAATTCAACTCGTGTGAGTTTTAGTTTGTCCTCTGCGTTAGGAGGAGAATGAATTTGTGCATTTGAGATGTGCAGTAGAAGATTGCACTCTATTGCGGCCGTAATTTGTGAAATTTCGGCTATGGGCAGACCCTCGTCAGTTTGGGTTGAAATTGACTTTGTTTGAATTTCAACTGGATCGAAGGGTCTGGAGAGTGCGTCGGCGACGACGTTGTCTTCTCCGGGTATATGTCGAATGTCACTTGTCATTTGGGAGATGTATGTTAGCCATCTCAATCGCATTTTAGAAAAATGTGCGTTTTTCTTAAGCATCGTGCCCAGCAGAGGCTTGTGATCTGAGCAAATATGAAAAGAGCGGCCGTCCAAGTCATTGTGCCAATGAATGCAAGCTTGGTAAGCGGCGAACATCTCTTTGTCGAACGAGGCTTTATTCTTCCATTGTTCCGGAATTTCTTTGCTGAAAAATCCCAATGGTTGGTAAGATTTCGAGCCGTGTTTGTCTGTAATTTCTTGCTCCAGTGCCGCTCCGATGTGTGTATCGGATGCGTCGCAAACTATTCTCCACTCTGCTGTAGGGTGTGGATGAGCAATATTATGCAATGTAGCTTTTATCATTGCTTGTTTTAAGCTGTTGAAAGCTTTTTCTCTCTCTGATGTCCATTCGATAGGTGTTTTGTCATTTTTTTTGTTTGACTGAATGGAGTCATACAGAGGTTGCGCTGTGTGAGCGAATTTACTTGAGCAAGCTCGGTAGAAACCACACATACCTAGGAATCTGCGTAGGCTTCGTACGTCTATTGGCCTAGGAAATTGCTCTATGGCTTCTATTTTATCTCGTTTAGGAATGATCCCTTCTTTCGAGATAGTGAAACCTAGGAAATCGACGGTAGGTTTTGAAAAAATGCATTTATCAAAACCTACTCGAAGTCCGTGTTCTCCTAGCTTGTCGAAAATTTGTTTGAGGTGGTTCATGTGTTCTTTATAACTTTTAGAAGCCACCAATATGTCATCTAGGTATACAAATGCGAAATCAAATTTTCGCATGATGCTGTCCATGTACCTTTGCCATGTTTGAGCCGCTCCGGCCAAACCCATGCTCATTTTTTTAAACTCATAGAGACCGAAAGGTGTAATAATTGCTGTTTTATGAGCGTCATCTGGGTGCATCGGGATATGGTAATATGCCGATTTTAAATCTATTGTCGAATAGATTTGTGTATTATGTAAATTCGCTTGGAATGAGCGAATGTGAGGCGGAGGGTAGGCGTCTTTCTTCGTTTTCGCGTTCAGGAAACGGTAGTCGCCGGTGATCCTCCATGACCCGTCTTTTTTTGGCACACAGTGTAACGGGGACGCCCATTCGTAATCTGATGGTGCAATTATGCCATCGGAGAGCATTTTGTCAAAAGTACTTTTGACTTGAGCCCGTTTTTCGCCTGCCATGGGTCTTGCACGAAAGTGTACTGGTGTTCCTTCCGTGGTTATACGGTGGTAAACCCCGTTGTTTTTCCACTTTCCTTGAAGTTTGCTCATTTTATCATTGTATTTTTCAATGATAGAGCGTATGTTTTCATCCTCCGTGAGCTGTACGTCCTCTGGTTGAGGGCTGTTGTCACGATGAGGGATAGTAGCTGCTATTTGTTCGTCAGTGAATTTTTTGTTCATGACTGCAGCGATTTTTTGATCGGCATAGCTCTTTATTTTATCTTTATAGATATATTTGTGTTTGACCCGTATTCCGATATCCCAAGACTCGAGGAATGGTATACCGAGGATCGCTAGATCAACTTTCGTGATCATGAAATCGGTGGTCATGTCTCCGAGGCCGATGTTAATTGTCGTGTCAGCACGCCCTAGTGTGTCTATAGGGGCGCCGTTAGCTGCTGTGAGCTTGACGTTGGACTTACGAATTTTTAAGCCCAATTTTTTGGTGACATTGTGGGGCAGAATGTTCACTTCTGCTCCCGTGTCAATGAGAAATTCAGTGCCATTTAGTTTGCACTTGAAAAAAAGCCTTTTATATTCTTTAGTCTGCCGGTGTATAGGCTCAGATACACTGGCAGTTATTCGTTTTCCGAACTCTCTGCGTCGGAGGTTGGAACGGTACTTTCTTGTACCGATCTATGAGTATTTTCGCTTGAAACCAAGGTTTTAGGCTGGCTGATAGGCGCTGCCTTTTTGATAGGTTTGGAGGCGGTATTTGCCTTCCAAGTGCAGTATTCTGGGTCTGCACACTTGCGAGTTTCGCTACCGAAACGTGCGTGGTTTCGGCAGACATAGGCCGTCGGTTTGTGAGGCTTACTCTCTACTTGCTGAGGTTTGAACTCAGCTTTTTGTGAGAGGGCCTTTTTGAAACCAGTCTTCGTGGGTTTCGAAGTAGATTCTACTCCTCGTATGTTGAGAGAGGGGTTTGCTGTTTTGTACGCGTGTAGCGTATCAGCTAGGTCGAGCCGGGCGGTCGTGGTAGGCTGTGCTGCGACCATGCCTCGGGCTTCGATAGGCAGAGTTTCGATCCACTTTTGAGTGATCAGAGCCTCTGAGAAGTACCCAACAGCCTTAGAGTACATTTCATGGTACTTGGTGCTGGGTTTTTTGGCGAGAGATGTGGGGTCCTCGAGCGCGAGGAGCCTGTCCGTATTCTCGTTGTAGGCGCTGTTTGGCCTCTTCATAAGGTGCGTGGGGTGCCGTGAGGTAAGCTGAGTCAATAGCTTCCCGCATTTCCTCCGGTACCCACTTGTAGATAGCTAAGAAACATTCGTTCTGCGTTCTCAGGTTTTTTCGCACGCAGTATTGATCGAACTCGGCGAGTGCACGATCGATATTCTTCTTTTGGAAGATAGGTCTTTGATAATCTCCCATTTCCTCCAAAAGTGCTCGAAAGCCACTTTGTGTAGAGGGTTGTTGTGTGAGATGTGGGGCGTATAGGCCCGGCGGGGGTCGCACGCCCGCAATGGTTCCCTGAAATCCACTAGCTTCATAAGAGGGAACGAAATGCTCCGTGTTAAGCCTGTTCAAAGGCGGGGTCACCATTTGTAGTGGATTTATATATGTTTTACTTGGTGTAGGTAGACCAAGTGGGACATTTATATTCTGGTTATGCGGGTTAGTCCCTGAGGTATTCCTGTAAGGAATGTGAGCGAAATCGCCAAGGTCAGCTTGCTTGGCGGGAGGAACTGAGGGGTAGTTCGTGTCGCAGCCGCGTGGAGCACTGGGCTCGCATAGTGGGTGCTGGGTTCGATCAGTTTGGTGCTGAGCCGTTGTGTAATATTCCGGCCTAAGATTTATATCTGTAGGAGGAATATGCTGGGCTTGGTTGAGGTACTGAAAAGTATCCTTTGGTTTTAGCACGTTTGGAGTGTATTTGACACTCGGATCAGCCGGGTAGCCTTGTGTAGAATATCGTGGATATTCGGAAATCTTTGTCGAATCATGATGATTGACTTCAGAGCGGGTCTGAAAGGTATCCTCGAACTTTTGTGTGTGTGAGGCTTGATCTAACGTTTCCTTCATGAATACGTTGGGTGAGAAGGCGATCTCTTCGCGAGGATCGAGCCTTTGGCCGTCGCTAGGAATAGCGGACGAGTCGAGTAGCGGGTAGGGAGCGCTGCGTGGGCTAAGGGGCCCGGCCGCGCCGTGTTCCGCCTCCCCTTGCATGAGGAAGTAGGACGGGCGGCGCTCCATCGATATATCCGAGTTTGTTAACTCGTTTTCGATACCTCTACGTATAGAATAGAGGGTTTGGAAGGTGGACTCGCTTGACAGAGCTTCTTTCCTTTGCTCGGATGTCAGGGTCCTACCTTGTAGTCTTGAAAAAGACTTCCTTGGACGGTAAATTAGAGCGGATGAGCTGAGTAATTTATCGGCGTGCCCCAGCGGTCGGTGACGAGCTTAGTGCTACGAAACCCGGGCGACACGACTCGGAACGTCCCAGCGGGCGTACGGTCTAATGAGAATATCAATAGATGTACCGGGTGGCGTCCTGACAGAAGAACTACGTTGGGCAATGAGCAGGATAAATAATCACTGGACTCGTAGATGCCAATGCGAGATCTGTGTGGAGAGAAGGTATGCCTTGTAGAAAGCAGTAGGAAGCCGTTCTGAGATGAACTCGTGAGCAGAAGGGTCGTCAGCGTAGAGCGTGTAGAATCTTCGTACTGTAGAGTGTAGTCGTCGAGAGCGGAGAGTGGAATGAATTTCGGAGGGCTCCGAGCGGGGTAATTATAGGGAGGTGGCCGCCTCCTGCCGCCTCCTGATTGGTCCGCTTAATTTCATTAATTCAACTGTGTTATCTCATTGGCTCGCACATTGTTTTCTCAGAATCTGCGAGTATGATAGCTGAGTTGGTCCTCCGGGGTGGCTTCCCCGCGTCCGTCGCTGCGACGGGGTCCTCGGAGGTGGCTTCCGTGCGTCCGTTGCGGAGACAAGGACCTTGAGGTGTCTTCCCTGCGTCCGTCGTTTAGACGGGGTCCTCGGGTGGCTTCCCTGCGTCCGTTGTTCAGACGGGATCCCCGGGGTGGCTGCTGGACCAGAGGTGGTTGCTTGCCGCCTCCTGGTTGGTTCGCCTATTGTCTCTCGTGCAATCATTGTTTCTGATTGGCGAGTAGGCTTGCTAGAACTGTCCTTGTTAGTTTTAGAGGACGTTTGATTGTCTGTTTGAGTTTTCTCATTCAAGGCGACTTGGTTCGAGATACTTGTCGCGTCTCTCTCGCCCAGTAAGTGTTTAGGGAGGTCGCCTTGTATGTTGTTAGTTAATATTTCACTTTTGAGGGAGAATTTCCTATTTTCTCTCTGGTGAAATATTTTGTTTGACGGAGTTATAACTCGACGTCTTATAAATATTTGTGTGTCGTGTCTACCTCTTTTTGGTAGCCCTGAAAAGGGCTGTTGACAAGAGGGGGTGGTTTTCACCACACCCTTATACAAACGAACCTAATAAAAATTTCTTTATTTCTAAGAGCTTCTCAAGTCGCTAGGGAACCGGATACGTATAATAATAATAGTAGTTTTGTTTTACTAATTACATTCTTTAATTAAGGTGTTAGGTACTGAAGTTGGAAGCGTAAAATGATTAATTTCGATTGTATCCATACAATAAAATTCTGCATCCTCTATAATTTATGGAGGGGCTCTGCCCACCCTGTCCCTCCTCAAACTACGCCACTGTGAACAGGTCCCACCTGGCGTGTTGGTATGAATATTAAAAGCAATGTTGATGTACAAAGAAAACATTATTAGTTAACAAAAAAAAGGAAGTAAGTGGTAAAAAAAAGTGGATGACGGATCAAATCGGTTTCTTCATTCTGTTCTCCTTTTGGTTTATTATTTTCAATAATAAGCCTAAGTGATCGTGTAGCAAAAAATTGTTAAAACCCCCCCTCAAACTTTGTCATTTTACGTTTCAAAGTGCGTAGAATCCAAATTTGCAATGTTCGTCCGCTGTTCGGGCCATAAAAGGCCTTAGAATCGACTTAAAAAGTCTTTCTTTCGCACTTGCCGGATTAATAAACGTTCCTCAAGTTGGGAACTGACTTGTGCTCACAGGAGTGGAGGAACGGCTCGAGTAAGTGAAAGACTCCAGATTGGTATTCATAGATGGAGTGAGATCGTCACTTACGTGAGTAAGTCAGACACTTACTTGAGTAAGTGAGTGACTCACTTGAAATGAATGCCAAGTCGAGGACTGACTTCACGCTCTTATCACACCGAATTCCATGATATATTGGCAATACTGATGGCAAAACCTTCTAAAAACAGGTTCATTTTCCACCATGACTGTTGTCTGGTCATATAATCGGAGAAGACGATGAGATTTATACATTATTTTGACCATTTTGTGGCTTCGGCTTTCGAGAATAATAAATATCATTGGGTACTTATTTAGGTATATCTATTATTATAATATAATATCATTCATAGTCAAAGTTTCACGCTCTCATCTGCTGTTTATTACTTCATTGTTCACGTTGCTGATAACAACGCGCTTTTATTCTTGGTTTTTTCCGGTATTTAAGTATGAATTTTAAAAAACGGCAATAAATTGAGGCTAGAAGGAAACGTGTACGTTCCTTCCAACGTATTTACAAAATACCAGAAAAATCCCAACGGAGTAGTATACACTTCTAGATAGTTATATTCACCGAGCAATGGAATAATTCAATAGTTATATATTATTCAAATAAGTGGAAGTTTGAGGTCTGATGAAGCTTTTATAACATAAGGACATGGTACCACACATTCCCCCCTTTCATTATTTCTTTTACCCTCGCTGGATAACATTACCGATTCGGAATTCCATGTTCTGAACAAAAACAACTCTATTGAAGGCCGTCTCTAGCAAAGTGTGGTCTGAAATAAAAATGCGAATTGCTTACTGGATTTTTGAACTGACACCTTGATCTAGGTACCTGTTACAACCTAAGCCTACAAAATAAAGTGGATAATGATTTTAAAAAAACTAGTTTTTCCCTATAAAATCTTGTCTATGCTGCCCAAACCTTAACTCACATCCGTATTTTTTTGTGCAATGAATTTATTGTTTGGAATATACCGATTCGTAATTCAGGAGCTACAAATTTCATTGTGGAAGAGGTTTCTACCTAATACCTACTGATAAATGGTTTTGTTTTCGCTAGGTATCCTCATGTGATATTCGTGATAGTTTTTTGTTCGATCGAGTTTCAGTCCCGTTAAAATAATTTAATGGGATTTCAAATTTATGTTCGGTGGAAATTAATGGAGGGGGTGATTCCAGTAAATCATATTTTATTCGTTCCCTTTTTTTATCCTTATATATGCAAGAAATTGGGGATTTGATTTAATGGACTGTTCTCTAACCGATTTTCGTTCGATTATTTTACTATGTAGTTTGCGCGAAGTATTTGGTCCCTCAGTGATACCATTCCAAGCTATAAATATAATACTGATGGGAGGGGTACAGATACATATCTCAGATAGGGTCGTCCCTGTCTGCAGGCATTACTTTACTGCATTACTTACCAATATAGGTATTTTATAGTTGAAGGTGCGAGGATAGGCTAGTGGCCATCCATACCACAATACATGCCTTCAATAGTAGGTAATGTAGGTATTCTAGGTAGGTACATGGAGTTCAGTGACAGGGTACTACTGTACTTCTTTATTTCCATTATCAGTTTAACAACTCACAGCACAGAAGAACGAATTCGAACAAATATAGCGAATGTTTATTATAAATTATACAAGTAACCTGAGGTAGGTACATCACGGAATTGATCTGAAACTGGAAAGATCTAGGTATCCTCCGTTTTCGTGGGATGGTGACAAGTATAAAGAAAATCAGAACCTACACCGAACATTTTTGAATGGTGTTTGAACAGCGTTTTCTCGATATTTTTAACCATAAATTAAAAGCATTACCTACATAAAATGAAAAAAGTTAACGAACGAACAATTGCTGACCGATAACGACAAATAGAACGGTTAAAAACTGTGATGTTAAACTTTTCAAACTGTGCTGTTAACCTTTCAAGCAATCGTGATAGCAATATAAATCGGGAATGGGGATAAATATATTAAAAGAAAAACGGGAAAATACGGGAGAGCGAGAGCAACGGGTTATAATCAGCAAGAGAACTAAAGTACCAGATAAGACGATGCCATATAAACAAGAGCAAAATGTAGCGACGCCTATCGCGTACAAGATAGGCAACCCGCACCGGGAACAGTTCAAGCGTTTAATGGTTCTTTCGCACCATTCAACAAATCGCACTAATCTTCGATAATCATTCTATGTTCCGTTTGAGAAGTTGACTATGACAAAATGACGATGTAATATACACCAAAACTATAGCAAAGATGACAGAGTAACATAAAAGCAATGAAATAAACTTTCAAGTCTTCCTCAAGGTAGCTAAGGCGGTACCTTGGGATTTTGGCTGTTGAAGTCGAGGCCTGCCCTGACTTCAACATCGAGTTGGTTTTATGAATCCGGGCTCTCCCCGAGTTGAGGCTCCGCTCGAGGAATTGTGTGACTCCACTGCTCGAGTGATGATTATGAATTCCGTTGGCGTCTGGAGGACTCCTCCAGCGATACTTGAGGCACTTCGAGCCTCAAGTGCCGTCTATGAATCCGGCCCTTAGACTCCACTTGGGGTCTAGTTGGTCCTAACTTCTCGCCAGCTTGATCGCTCCACACCCATGGGTGCTATGAGCCAGAAATAGGTGAAAAAGTGTCTTTTTCGAGGCTTTGAGTGTTAGAATGACATACGTGCGCACGCCTGGCACGCTTAGTGGAATGATGAAAATATGGTTTTGATGAAATTATCAGGGAATGTGCGGGTTAGGCTGTAAATGGTCCACGATCAATTCCATACTTTTCAAATCATTATTCCGATTTGCGCATGCGCTAAGGTAAATTACTTCAAGCATAATTTTCCTTAAGCCCTAGTCGTCCAGCCCCGCTCTAATTCGGTGCATAGTTGGGGGACAATGGTTTAATTATTCCATGTTAATTGCAACCTAATTGCATCACTATTAGCTTCTATGTCTAGTTTTCATTAGATTTTGATTACATTTTCTGGGAATTTGTTGGTTAGGCTGTAAAATTTACCTACCCTACCAATTTCATGTTTCTCAAATCGATACCTACTCCATTCTGCGCATGCGCTAACGTAAATTACTTCAAGCATCATTTTCCCGTTTTTTAAACATATTTACTGTGGAGCGTAAAATTGCGGGGTCTTGGAACTGTAAAACTGCTGTACGGTGTGTACGATGCGCCATGTGTGGTGAATTCCACCACAGTATTGCAACAACCCTTTTCAGGGCTACCAAAAAGAAGTACTCACGATACAAGTACATATAAAAGACGTCGAGTTACAACTCAACAAAATAACATATTTCGCCCGAGAGAATATGCGAAATATTCACTCACGAACGAAATATTCACAAATAAGCAACAAGCCAAACACCCACTGCAGGAGAAGGGTTCGTCAGGACAACCCACAGAAGTTGTCTAGAAAACAACAGCCCAACGAAATAATCAATTGACCTCTAAGAAATACAAGGGCAAGGCTGGCAAACCAACTCAGCTATCATATTCACAGATTCTGAGAAAACTCTATGCGAGCCAATAAGAGAACACCTCGCGAGCTAATGAAATTAAACGAACCAACCAGGGGGCGGCAGGAGGCGGTCACCTCCCTATAAATACCCCGCACGGAGCCTTCCGTATTCATTCCACCTTCTGCTCTCGCTGACGACTCTTCTCATCTCTCGACGAAGTTTCTACACGCATTTCAAGACTCAGAAAGGCATATCTTCTCCTCCTCACGGATTCTCTCGATCTTCTTGGCATCTACGAGTCTAGTCATTGCACTACTCATTGCCCAACGTAGATCTCCAGTCAGGGCTCCACCCGGCACGTTTAAGACTTCGTCTAAAACGTCGCGTCCGCAGGGAGGCCTGAGCCGTATCACCCGAATCTCGCAGCCTTCGGCTCTTGATTGCCCGAGGGGTACGCCGGGAAATTGCACAGCTCATACGCTCCAATTTACCGTCCAAGGAAGCCTTTATCAAGGCTCGGAGAGGACCCCGACATCAAGCTGGAATAGAGCTTTGTCGAGCGAGTCCCTCCTCTACATAAATCCTTCATCCGAACGGAAAGGTATTTGTTTCTATCGAGTGAACACACTCGGATATCTCAATGGAGCGAAGCCCATCTTATTTCCTCGGGTTCGAGGGAAAAGAACTTGGCGAGGGGACAGGCGTCGGCCCTGCTCCAGCTCCTTATCCGAAACTCGATTCTCACTCAAAACGTAGTGACAAACTACCCGGGCCAGCTCCACGCCCAAAGCTCGCACCTCTTGACGAGATCGCAGCTTTACCTAATAAACCCTCAGAAAGTTTGTTAGCTACTCCCGTGCACACGCAAGGGATCGAGGATTCTTTTCAGAATCTCTCGGAAGGTAGTTCTTACGGTTCTACCCATGAATATACTAAATATTCATCTCACGATCGCACCGTCGATCCGAGTGTTAAACACCCTCCTCTCCTGCACACACCGCACGGACCAAACGGTACTTTCCAGTACTTCAATCAAACACATTCTGTCCTTCCTACAGATGTAAATCTAAGGCCGGAATATTACACAACGGTTCAGCACCCGAATACGCATTTCCAAACAGCTCGAACCGAACCTGGCGCCCCTCGCGGCCTAACAATGAACGAACCACGAGTTTCAACCACCCAGCAAAATGTCCTTGACAATTTCGCTCACATTTGCTTCGGAAATAATGCAGGGACTAACCCGCATAACCAAGATACGGGTACTTTTCACAACGTCCCACTTGGTCTACCTACTCCAAGTAGAACATATATAAATCCACTACAAATGGTGACCCCGCCTTTGAACAGGCTTAACACGGAGCAAGTTTTTCCCTCTTATGTAGATAGTGGATTTCAGGGAACCACAGCGGGCATACGGCCTTCTCCCGGCCTTTACGCCCCGAATCTGACGCTCCAACCCTCTCCTCAGAGCGGTTTTAAAACACTTTTGGAAGAGTTAGGCGACTATCAGAAGCCAATCTTCCAGGAGAAAAATATTGATCGTGCTCTCGCAGAATTCGATCAATACTGCATCCGAAAAAACTTTAGAACACAAAATGAGTGTTTTTCTGCCATATATAAGTGGGTTCCTGAGAAGATGAGAGAGGCTATCGACTCAGCCTATCTCACGGCTCCCCACGCACCATATGAAGAGGCAAAGAAACGCCTAACGAGAGAATATGGGCTATCTCTACAAGATAGATTGCTCGCACTAGAAGACCCCCAATCTCTCGCTAAAAAACCTAGCACGACGTACCACGAGATGTACGCCAAAGCAGTTGGGTACTTTTCGGAAGCACTGATCACACAAAAGTGGATCGAGACCCTACCCAACGATGCTAGGGGCCTAGTCGCAGCTCAAGTGGGCACAAACGCCCGGCTCGACATGGCTGATACCCTACACGCATATCGCAATACAGCTCCTTCTCGAAATATCAGAGAAGTCGAGGCCAAGACTCAAATGAAAACCTCTAGCCCCAAGAAGGCAGTCTCTCAGCCCACTGAGAACAAGACTCCTGGGCCAAACAAATTAATATATATCTGCCGAAACCACGCTAAGTTCGGCAAGGAGACACGTAAGTGTGCAGATCCCCAACACTGTGGATGGAAAACACCGGTCTCTAAACAACCTAAAAAGGCTGCAGCTATAAGCCAGCCTCAAGAGAAAAAAGTTTCCAAGGAAACTACACCGGAACCGGTACACAAAAGTATCGTTCCGACCTCAGATAATGAGGACTCGGAAAACGAGTAACTGCCAGCGTAGCAGAGCCTATACGCCGGCAGTCTAAAAACTTCAAACGGCTCTTTTTCAAGTGTCACATTCACGGCACGGAATTTCTCATTGACACAGGGGCTGAAGTTAACATTCTCCCCCACACAGTCACGAAAAAACTGGGCTTGGATATTTCTAAAACAAATATCAAGCTTACGGCAGCAAACGGCGCCCCAATTGAAACATTGGGACGAGCAGAAACCACAATTAACATCGGTCTCGGCGACATGCCAACCGATTTCATGATCACAAAAGTAGACCTAGCCATTCTAGGTATTCCATTCCTTGAAACATGGGACATCGGAATCAGAGTGAAATATAAATATATTTACACTAAAACAATGAAGAGCTACGCTGATCAAAATTTAGCAGCCGTCATGCAAGAGAAATTCACGGACGAGCAAATTGAAGCAGCAATTCCTCACCGGGACGAATGCTCCGACACAGAGAGCACCCCACTCGTCAAAGACAAAAAAATACTCGAAATAATCGAGAATTATAAACAACGTATGGACAAGCTCCAAGGAAAATGGAAAGACAACGGGGTATACCACCGTATAACTACGGAGGGTACTCCTGTACACTTTCGAGCAAGACCCATGGCAGGGGAAAAGAGAGCCCAGGTGAAGAGCACGTTTGACAAAATGCTCTCCGATGGCATAATTGCACCATCAGATTCCGAATGGGCGTCCCCGTTACACTGTGTGCCAAAAAAAGACGGGTCATGGAGGATCACCGGCGACTACCGTTTCCTGAACGCGAAAACGAAGAAAGACGCCTACCCTCCGCCTCACATTCGCTCATTTCAAGCCAACTTACACGGAACAAAAATCTATTCCACTATAGATTTGAAGTCGGCTTACTATCACATCCCCATGCACCCCGACGACGCTCACAAAACAGCCATTATCACCCCTTTTGGCCTATATGAGTTCAAGAAAATGAGCATGGGGTTGGCCGGCGCTGCACAAACCTGGCAACGCTACATGGACAGTGTAATGCGAAAATTTGAATTTGCATTCGTCTATCTAGACGATATTTTGGTGGCGTCCAAATCTTACAAAGAACATTTGGCACACCTCACGAAAATTTTTGACAAATTAGGAGAACATGGGCTCCGTGTAGGGTTCGACAAGTGCGTTTTCGCCAAACCCTCCGTCGATTTCCTGGGCTTTACTATCTCTGAACAAGGGATAACTCCTAAAAAAGACAAAATCGAAGCCATTGAGCAGTTTCCCCGGCCAATCGACGTACGTAGCTTACGCAGGTTTTTGGGAATGTGCGGGTTTTACAGAGCCTGTTCACAAAAATTCGCTCACATGGCTCAACCTCTCTACAATGCCATTCAGTCGAACAAGAAGAACGACAAAACTCAGATTGAATGGACTACAGAAAGAGACCAAGCGTTCAACAACCTAAAACAAGCTATGATCAAAGCTACGCTAAAAAACATAGCCCATCCTCACCCTACAGCAGAGTGGAGGATAGTGTGCGACGCGTCCGACACTCACATCGGAGCAGCACTAGAGCAGGAAATATCCAACAAAGACGGCTCCAAAACATATCAACCACTGGGTTTTTTTAGCAAAGAAATCCCGGAACAGTGGAAAAACAAAGCCTCTTTTGACAAGGAGATGTTCGCGGCATACCAAGCTTGTCTACATTGGCACAACGACTTGGACGGACGCTCTTTCCATTTATGCTCTGACCATAAGCCACTTCTAGGCACAATGCTTAAAAAAAATGCCCATTTTTCAAAAATGAGGCTTAGATGGCTGACCTACATATCACAGATGACAAGTGATATTCGTCACATACCTGGAGACCAAAACGTTGTGGCAGACGCACTCTCCAGACCCTTCGACCCGGTTGAAATACAAACTAAATCAATTTCAACCCAAACGGACGAGGGTCCGGCGGAAGCCGAGATTTCGAAAGTTACGGCCGCAGTGGAGTGTAATCTCTTGCTTCACATACTAGAAGCACAGGAAAAAGCTCCTCCCAGGCCGGAAGACATGCACAAACTCACCAAAGTGGAGTTTACGCAAGGAGAACTTTGGTGTAACCTAGACTTAGGACACCCTAGACCATACATTCCGAACGAATTAAGACATGAGATAATCGGACAGATTCACAATTTGGGTCATCCGGGAATACACTCAACAGTGTACAAAGTAAAACAGAGATATTTCTGGCACGGACTCCGCACGGACGTCTCAAACTGGGTAAGAGCATGTGAGACTTGCCAACGAGCCAAAATCACTCGCTCTGTTAAACTACCTTACACAGAATTCGAAACGGCCACGAAATTCTCTCATGTCCACGTCGACATAACCGGGCCATTACCATTGGCAAAAGGACGAAAACAATACCTTCTCATGATGGTAGACAGAGCGACAGGTTGGGTGGAGGCTGTTCCCCTAACTAATATTGAGACGTCCTCTATAACTGACGCATTTATTAAAATTTGGGTAGCTTCCAAAGGAGTTCCCAAATACATTACCAGCGACCAAGGAGCACAATTCGAATCAGCTCTGTTTCAATCGATAATGGAGCGTTTAGGGGTAAAACATACACACACACTGCCATACAAACCTTCAACAAACGGCATGGTGGAGCGTAGAAACAGATCACTGAAAGAAGCGATCAAAGCTCAAAACGAAAATTGGCTTGACGCACTACCTAAAGTACTACTAGCAATGCGTACAGCGGTGGACCCAGCGACGGAAACAACAGCTTTCCAAAAAGTCTACGGGATAGATGTACCCCTTCCAGGAGATATATTCGTTACATCAACGAATATTTCTGAACCAATATTTTTCCGCTCCACCCATATAAAGCATAATAACACCAAATACGCTGTGAATATGCCCAAAAACTTGGATACATGTTCATACGTCTACATAAGAGTGCCGACTCAATTGTCTACATTGCAATGCCCATACACAGGGCCTTTCAAAGTGATAAAACGAGATAAAGTCTCTGTCACAGTGCAAATTGGTGAACAATTTAAAAAAGTTCCCAAACAGCAAATTAAACCAGCTTATACGCTGGATGACAATGAAACGGCGGCACGAAACCCAATTAATACAGAAAAGCAGGAGGAAAATCTCCGAAAATCCGCCAGAGGGCGCGTCCCCTCCAACAAATTCGGTGAGAGTTGGGTGACCACGCTCTGCCAAACTGCCCACCACCGACCTACCCTCCCCGCAACCAGCCCTCCGCGGCCGCGGGGCCAGCCCTCACGGGTCTGGTACCCGTCGACAAGGTGCGGATTGGGGGTGACCAAACCCCGACGCCCGTCGCAACTGACGGGGCCGGAGGTCCACTCCAAGGCGAGGACGGCCGGTTACTCAGCAACCTCCGCCCCAACTGGCAAGGGTCTCGTACGGAAAATTCCGTGTTTCCCTGCCAGTTCTTCCCCGAGCACGTCATCGTTAGTAACACGACGTCTTGGGGGGGCGCCTGTGGTGAATTCCACCACAGTATTGCAACAACCCTTTTCAGGGCTACCAAAAAGAAGTACTCACGATACAAGTACATATAAAAGACGTCGAGTTACAACTCAACAAAATAACATATTTCGCCCGAGAGAATATGCGAAATATTCACTCACGAACGAAATATTCACAAATAAGCAACAAGCCAAACACCCACTGCAGGAGAAGGGTTCGTCAGGACAACCCACAGAAGTTGTCTAGAAAACAACAGCCCAACGAAATAATCAATTGACCTCTAAGAAATACAAGGGCAAGGCTGGCAAACCAACTCAGCTATCATATTCACAGATTCTGAGAAAACTCTATACGAGCCAATAAGAGAACACCTCGCGAGCTAATGAAATTAAACGAACCAACCAGGGGGCGGCAGGAGGCGGTCACCTCCCTATAAATACCCCGCACGGAGCCTTCCGTATTCATTCCACCTTCTGCTCTCGCTGACGACTCTTCTCATCTCTTGACGAAGTTTCTACACGCATTTCAAGACTCAGAAAGGCATATCTTCTCCTCCTCACGGATTCTCTCGATCTTCTTGGCATCTACGAGTCTAGTCATTGCACTACTCATTGCCCAACGTAGATCTCCAGTCAGGGCCCCACCCGGCACGTTTAAGACTTCGTCTAAAACGTCGCGTCCGCAGGGAGGCCTGAGCCGTATCACCCGAATCTCGCAGCCTTCGGCTCTTGATTGCCCGAGGGGTACGCCGGGAAATTGCACAGCTCATACGCTCCAATTTACCGTCCAAGGAAGCCTTTATCAAGGCTCGGAGAGGACCCCGACATCAAGCTGGAATAGAGCTTTGTCGAGCGAGTCCCTCCTCTACATAAATCCTTCATCCGAACGGAAAGGTATTTGTTTCTATCGAGTGAACACACTCGGATATCTCAATGGAGCGAAGCCCATCTTATTTCCTCGGGTTCGAGGGAAAAGAACTTGGCGAGGGGACAGGCGTCGGCCCAGCTCCAGCTCCTTATCCGAAACTCGATTCTCACTCAAAACGTAGTGACAAACTACCCGGGCCAGCTCCACGCCCAAAGCTCGCACCTCTTGACGAGATCGCAGCTTTACCTAATAAACCCTCAGAAAGTTTGTTAGCTACTCCCGTGCACACGCAAGGGATCGAGGATTCTTTTCAGAATCTCTCGGAAGGTAGTTCTTACGGTTCTACCCATGAATATACTAAATATTCATCTCACGATCGCACCGTCGATCCGAGTGTTAAACACCCTCCTCTCCTGCACACACCGCACGGACCGAACGGTACTTTCCAGTACTTCAATCAAACACATTCCGTCCTTCCTACAGATGTAAATCTAAGGCCGGAATATTACACAACGGTTCAGCACCCGAATACGCATTTCCAAACAGCTCGAACCGAACCTGGCGCCCCTCGCGGCCTAACAATGAACGAACCACGAGTTTCAACCACCCAGCAAAATGTCCTTGACAATTTCGCTCACATTTCCTTCGGAAATAATGCAGGGACTAACCCGCATAACCAAGATACGGGTACTTTTCACAACGTCCCACTTGGTCTACCTACACCAAGTAGAACATATATAAATCCACTACACCATGTTCTGATGATATATTACATACAGGGTTGATAGACCAGTGATGTACGTAGAAGGGCTATCTAACACAGAAATAATAAACCATTGTGTAATAATTTGCAGCGTTTACTCATGCGTCAGTCCTTGCTCAGATAAGCTGCTGTTCGGTCAAGCTTTTGTCTGATGATAATGAGGCGTTCAAGGATAGAGGTTTTATTAAGAAATGATTGAAATAAGTCGCATTTTAAGTAGGTAGGTATAATATATTTCACAAGAAAAATTGAATAGACAGCGAGTTGTTAGGTCAATCACAGGTACCGTTCAAATGCAGGTATTATTGTCAGCTGGTTAAGGGCTAAATGGGTGATATTCTCGTGACTTGGTCACTAGCACATCCTTACATCGAGGCAAGGCGAAGTAGAAGTTATTTCACCTTGTTGTCATGGTGACGAGTAAACTGTGCAAAGATGCGCCATTTGTAGCCCCAGCTGGACATCTGCATAACATAGTCTTACCTAATTCCTAGTCAATATTTTCATTATTTTCTGTGATATGCAAGGTGATACATTGTATGCAAATTACATCAAGTTATTATGAGGTGATGACCTCAAACGCTACAAACGCAAGATTTAATCCGTGGGGTAGAAATCCATATGAAATGTGTGTTGGGGAGTTGACATACAAGTGTTCTATATGTTCCAGACATCAGCCACGAAGATGTTGTGGATTACCTATCTAGTTTTCAGAACTGTTCTTTGAATCAATTGAAACTAAAAATCTTTAGAGTACTGTGAATGTGGTCTTGTGAAAGGGTGTGCTATGAGAGCTCTGTTAGGCGGGTATAGTAAGTACCTATCACATGTGGAAAGGTAAGTACCTAGAGGGAAGGTATACCTACATAATTTCTGTGTATTATTACTTGTTCATGTACTTCATTGATAAAAACGAAAGTAGGTACCTACCTAATTACCTTTTTTGCCCCTAAAATGTGTGTAACTGCAAAACTCGCGCAATAACTGCACTGCTAATGTCGTCTTTATGAAATCTTACCTTCAGAGGAATGCATTTCAAGGTTTTTTCCTTGCAGCTGGTTTTTAATTCATGTTGCATATTCCCTGATTCGATATTTGACAAACTTGCTAATCAGCGATTGTATTTGTCAGTAAAGCAACGACCCACCTACTTTGTTTAGGCACTTTAAACCAACAGCAAATCTGGTAGGACTACGTACCTACCTACCTACCTAAGTAGTTTCGTTTCTTGGTGTAGCGACAACCTGCCTTGTTTACTTTGACCTACTATCAAATCTCTCCTTTTATTCATTCAATATAACAAGTAAAGCTTCCTCCGTTAAGTGTAGTACTACGAACTTATAATAAAATGCTGATGAAGCTACCTGAGCAATGGCTAGGTACCTACACAGCAGTAAAGTCACCTGAGGAATTTTCAATCATCTTTGCTTTACTATGTTTCAGGTTAATATTATTCTCACTGAAGTTCCTTAGTTGCCAGACACTGACTAACTACAATAGTTGTTAGGTTCCTAGTCCAAATAAAAACTCGTTCACGTTAGATTGGTATCGTTGGCAGCAATCTACAATCAATTTTTGCACTGGCAGGCAAACATTTAGTCGAATTGAAACTTTGTATTGCTACAATATTATACTTTTTCAAAACAAAACTGTTGAAAAATGGCCTTATAACCACGAATTATGTTGACGTGAGACAGCAAACTTCTTGTGAGAAATAGGTTGGTTGAGTAGCGATTCATTGACGCAGGGCAGTCATGGCCGACTTTGGCTGAAACGCGAACCTACTCCAGGCGTGACGTCACGAGAATATGGTCCATAGATTAATTGAGCAGAAGTGATCACAAAAACAAGGATCTACCACATAACACACCACCAATGGACACACATCTCTCGGAGATAGTTTCACCAAAAAAGGAGAGAGAAGAAGAAGAAGAAGATAAGAGTGGGGGATCCCTGTATCCCAGCTCCAACTGTTGTGTTCCTGTTGTTCACATAAACGCGGTTTTAGTTTAGTTGGCATTCTGTTAGTTTGTGTTTTTATTCAAGTGTCTTCTCGTCCCTCGACGTCATTTTCTAACATTATTATCCAGGCATCATTACTGTTAGTTCATTGGTGTTTCGGGCCCGCGATTTACAAGCGTTACTGCAACGATGGTATCCTGGAGTCAGGAGCTGGTTATGGATTTAATAGAGCTCTACAAAGAAGAGCCGGTCCTCTGGGACCGGAACCATCCCAGCTTTGATGACGTTAGTAAGTCTTGCAGAGCTTGGGAAAGAATACGACAGAATCTGTTCTCCTATGCCGTCAATGTTGAAGATTTGAAAGTAAAGATGTTCTACGTGAGGCAGATGTATCGGAGGTACAACCGGGGAGATACAACCACGTACACCCGGGGAGATACAACCACGTACACCTCAGTTCCTCAAGACCCTGATTAAATCCGTATATTGGATTCCTTTCTTGGGAAAACATCAACACACAACGCAATCACAAACTCCACTCAAGTAAGTACCTACCACCTTTAATTTACCCGTTTTGACTTGGTTATGTGGGTCATTCTCATTGTAACACTTTTATTTTAACACTCACATTCACCTGCAAGATACCGCTATCTGCTTGGTACTCATCTCCCTCACTTAGCGATTTATCCTGGAGATAAGTTGTGTGTACCGTGTAGAAAATGCACCAGGTACTTACGAAGTTGAAGTTTCATGACGAAAATTGTAGAAAATAGGTACATATTTTGAAATAATAAACCTTTGTGAAATAATTTGCAGCGTTTTGCTACAACTACGGAAATTTTCTTCAAGTACCTAACTAAACAACTCGTAAACGAGTTCCACTGTCTGCTTTACAAGCAGATACCATGTTACATGGATATGTCTTTGATTGGGGATTTCATAACGGTTGTCCTCGAGAGTTGTAAACAAATCCTGTAACTTTGAACAAATCCCTTGGCCGCATGGCCGCATCCCGAATAATTCCAACAAAACAACGGTTGGTTATAGAAATGTTGAATATCTACACTTGTATTGCTTTCGAATTTCATGTTCCTTCGAGGCATGAATATACGTTTTTTCTAGGTCATATGTGTGCGTTAATACCAATGCTTTGCCTACGCATATTTAATAACGTATCCTCTCGACTTTTCGTACGTACTTAGATAATGATATTATTAAGGCAATGATTATTTGAATAGATAGGAGCTCAAATCGAGAAATATAAACGTACGTACTTATATAATTATAGAAGTATAGGTTGTGGCAACTCGAAATAGGACACGCCAAGGAGTCTGGACCACGCCTTATGACGTACGCAAGCCAACTAAAACTATGATCATACTCAATTGAAAAAATAATAAACCTTTGTGAAATAAATTGCAGCGTTTTAGTTTCCGATTCGTAAACAGGGCATGGATTTAACGCAAAGATAGTAGGTAAGCCTCAAGTGGGAAACACCGTGGTTTAGTTGCTACTTATAGATAATTATCGCTGTTACGAACTTCATGTGTATGGGTTTCCCGTTGGGTATTTCTATTTCATCAACAAGTATGAAAAAGTATTCATCTCTATGACTATGAACCAGGAATTTACCTGATGATCGTCACTGGAGGCAGCACTTCACGCAATGTTCATGAGAAAACAGCTGAGGGATCAGGCAAACTAAGAACAATACTGCGAAGAAGTAGAGTCTTAAAACTCAATTTTCTCATTTAAAATATGTGAAATAATAATAGAAACAGGCTCCAATCGACCAAAAAGAGCCTGTGTGCAAAAGAACGGACTTTTAGCGAATTTTTGAAGATAATTAAGCTATTGCTCTCGCCTCAAAATTTGTAGAATGTGAATTTTTGAAAAAATTTTATGCAGAAATCCGTTTCAGGGTATTCTGAAGTTTAACGCATTTTTTAATGTATGTATGTATGTATGTGTCATTCCAGACGATAACTGTCCGTAGAATTGTGCTAGAAACTTCGAACAAATTTTAAAATGTTAAGGACACAAAACGAAAGTTCAATTTCGTTGGCCAGCATGATCGGATTACATCTTCGGGTTGAAATTTTCAAAAATGTAGTCAAAAATTTCAAAATAGCCTGTTTTTTGCGATTTGTTGTGCGAAATAATTTTTTCAGCATACTAACATGTGGTGTATTCGGAATCAGCATAAAATTTCCTATAAGAATATCTAGGTAGGTATCAAGTTTTCAAAAATTTCAAAGTTGAAAAATCAGTCAAAAATCGAAATAATGCCGTTCGCTAGTTGTAAAAATCGGGAATATTTGCATGAAACATTGTCCAAATTCAACTACTCTTATGGAAGTATCCCTGTATAACCAATCCTAGAACCATGCTGTTTAAAATGTTGTGTTAAAAAAAAAAAAAAGATTAGTTTAAAAATAATAAAGTATGAGTACCTCCTAAATATTGTTAATAATTTGATTCCATGTTTGTCTATCAAAATCACGAACTAAAATTTCTCTACACGATCAATAGCGACTGAAATGTCGAAGATTTCTTCAAAAATTCGCTCATGGGGTCATGCTGCATGACTGGACTTTTTTTTATATGTATATTAATTGCTATGCAATTATTAGGCCGACCCCCAATAATTTTGTATGTAACGTCCAGAACGAAATTTGACATAAAAACTCCCCAATAAAAAATTGTGACGGGAAGCGCGAGGTCGTGGATTCAAATCCCAGCCAGATTGAACATTTTTTTATATACAAATTTTTTCAGGCTAAGAATTGCATAGCAAATTATCCTCGTTTTCTACGCAGTAGAAAAAAGAAAAGATCCGGCGAGGCGCGAAGCGCCGAGTATATATATATATATATATATATACAGGGTGGTCCTTAATGAACGTACCACCCTTTCAATTTCGTTGGTTGTGGAGAAATCAAAAAACTTGTCGAAGTAACCTCCCCTTATTTTTTTGCAAAGAATTCGAAAATTGCAGTTTGAAGCGTCGCGCATGCGCGCAAATGCGCGCTGCGCGCACCAACTTTGTTTTTTCAAATGGAACCCCCCCATTTTTATTGCAGATTCGCATTCTACATCAAATTTCATGAACATTTTACTTCGACAACTTTTTTTTTCCACTGCGCGAAACGGGCGCCAGGAGCGTTCAAAGTTGCTAAAGTCATCAAAATTGCGCAAAACATGGATTATGGTAAACCCCAAGTGTGGCACATGACTTTACATTGTTTTTCAGCGCTGATTCACGTGGTGCTGTCAGTTTTTAGATTTAGCTCAGTTTTTTCGATTTTATAAGCTTAATCTACGTCTTTTGGTGAAATATTACAGTTTTTCCGAATTATCAACTTTGGCAGTAGATTTATTTTCCCTCGCCCTTTCGCAACCCGGGCTTGGGACCGGCTAAGGCGGGCTTAAAAATAAATCACACTCCTCGATAATTTTTCTGCTAAAATACAACAAAAACAATTCCTTCTTTTTTAAAAAAGAATAAAAGAAAAAAAATTAAGAAAATAAATCGTTCACAGTAGTCGTTCAAATGGACCGCCGTCGTCCTCCAAACAGGCGGCAGCTCGACGTTCCCATTCGGTGGTGACTGCCTCGAACGTAGATGCCGGAGATACCGAATCGCAGGCGTCGATGATCCGCTGTTGCAATTCGGCAGCACTTGCGATAGGAGGGAGGGAGGCGTCGTAGACCTTGTTCTTCAGGTAACCCCATAAAAAATAATCTAGTGGAGTCAAGTCCGGAGAACGGGGTGGCCAAGAAATCAGGCTCCGATTGCCAATCCACCGAGAACGGAATCGGGCATCCAAATGGCGTGTAACAGCCCGTGCGTTGTGGGCAGGACAACCATCATGTTGGAACCACATTGCCTGCCTGGTGGCGAGAGGGACGTCCTCCAACAATTCAGGCAGAACCTCCTGGAGAAACTGAAGGTATCTCTCCCCGTTGAGGCTACCACCGGTCAAGAAATGTGGCCCAATGAGGTGGTTGCCGACCAACCCACACCATACATTTACCGTGAAACGCACCTGGTGTCTGGTGGAATACGATAATCGTGGATTCTCGTCAGCCCACGTTCGAAAATTCCAACGATTGAAGAGTCCATTGTTTGTAAATGTGGACTCGTCGGTCCACAAAAGAGCGGTGGCCAAGTGTGGGACCTGTTCGCGGAGCGCCTCCATGTGTGCGAGGAAAAGCAGCCGCCTTTCCTTATCCCCTTCACGCTGGCCATGAACGACATGAGACCTAAATGGCCTCATGCCATAGGTGTGAAGGACCCGATGAACTGTGGTTTTGCTGCAACCAACTACTCGAGCCGTCTGACGTTCGGAAGAGTGAGGATTTTCCCGTTGATACAGCAACACGTCCAAATCAAAGTTGAAGGAGCGTACAGCGGAAGGTCTTCCGGGTGGACGAGGAACGTCAACTCTGCCCGTGCGAACAAAACGGCGAACCGTTCGTAATATCGCCTGGTGGTGAACCAGCCGATTAAACACTTGCTGACAAGCGGCTGCAGTTTTTCGAGCATTTCCGTCGTGCGTGTAGTACAACCGCACCATCTCGGTCAGTTCGTTTTGGGTAAAACGCGGCATGATACGCACTCAAGAACGTTCACAGTGAGACTATTAACCGGATCAGTTGCTTCTCACGATTAAAGACAAAATAAATATGATAACGGGTACAGATCAACTTGGAGTTGAAGTCGTAACGTGAGCGGTTAGTGACGTCTCGTCACAAAGTGCAGCAGATAAGCAGTCCGAGAATCGAGAAATCCGAGTTGTTTACCTCTTGTGATTCAATCGTATTCAAACGCTTTTGGTACCATAACATTCATGATTTCTCAGAGTATCCTTCTGGGTGCAGGAACCAAGCCACTTTTTTCTTAAAAAAACGACCATGTTTCCGGCTGTTATTTCGGATTCATCAAGTTCAATAAAAAAACACCACGTAATTTATTTTTAAGGCCGCCTTAGCCGGTCCCAAACCCAGGTTGCGAAAGGGCGAGGGAAAATAAATCTACTGCCAAAGTTGATACTTCGGAAAAACTGTAATATTTCACCAAAAGACGTAGATTAAGCTTATAAAATCGAAAAAACTGAGCTAAATCTAAATACTGACAGCACCACGTGAATCAGCGCTGAAAAACAAAGTAAAGTCATGTGCCACACTTGGGGTTTACCATAATCCATGTTTTGCGCAATTTTGATGACTTTAGCAACTTTGAACGCTCCTGGCGCCCGTTTCGCGCAGTGGAAAAAAAAAGTTGTCGAAGTAAAATGTTCATGAAATTTGATGTAGAATGCGAATCTGCAATAAAAATGGGGGGGTTCCATTTGAAAAAACAAAGTTGGTGCGCGCAGCGCGCATTTGCGCGCATGCGCGACGCTTCAAACTGCAATTTTCGAATTCTTTGCAAAAAAATAAGGGGAGGTTACTTCGACAAGTTTTTTGATTTCTCCACAACCAACGAAATTAAAAGGGTGGTACGTTCATTAAGGACCACCCGGTATATGTATATATGTATATATGTATATATGTATATATGTATATATGTATATATGTATATATGTATATATGTATATATGTATATATATGTATATATATATATATATATATATATATATATTTATGTGTCATTCCAGACGATAACTCTCGATAGAATTGAGATAAAAACTTCGTTCTTTCCCAAAAAAATCAAGCATTTCGAAAGAAAGGATGAGTTCGTTGGACAACACTTTTGGAGCACATTAAATTGGTCAAATTTCAAAAAATGTACTAAAAAAAATCACAAAAAATGACAAAAAAGGCTAAACATCGGTGTTTTATTTTTTTAGCTGAATATTACTTAAAGAATGTTTATCAACTATGAAATTGGTAATTTAAAAATTGAAGCTCAAACCTATGCTCAAAATTGTAATTAAATTGCATTAAAATGTGCTACAAAATCGATAATTTCATATACATTCTGTCATGGTATCTGTCATTCCAGACTATAACTCTCTTTAGGATTGAGATAAATTACTGTTCTTGCGCCAAGTCAAGCATTCCAAACGAAAGGATGAGTTCGTTAGCCAACAATTTTTGAGCTCAATAAATTGGTCAACTTTTGAAAAATGTACTGAAAAATCACTAAAAACGGCTAAAAATTGTTAAATATTTATTTATAATTGTATTATTTATTTATTATTATTTATATTTTCAGCAAAATGTTAGCCAAAATAAGTTTATTAACGATGATGTAAAAGATTAAAAAATCTGTACAGAAATGTATGCAGAAATTTATGCTGGAAAATGTACTTGAATTTCATTATTATTTGTCGAAAAATAGATAAAACTGAAAAAAGTTCCAGTCATGCAGCATGATCGTATGAGCGAATTTTCGTAAATTATGGTAGTATATTATGTTACATTGTTTTGAAAATTAAGGTCACTGAGGGGAAAGAAATTGTTAACTACCAATTTTATGGCAAAAAACTCGTTCTAAATAATATTCTGTGATTCAAAAAGAGATTTGGGATTTTTACCATTTTTACATTTTTATCGATTTTGTAGCACATTTTAATGAAATTTAATTACAATTTTGAGCATAGGTTTGAGCTTTAATTTTTAAATTACCAACTTCATAGTTGATAAACTTTATTTGAGTAATATTCTGCATAAGAAGTATCTTCATTGAACAATCGGGACAAAACGGATGCTCAACTATGGAGACTTATACCTTAGGAAATCAAAATATATAGAGAAATTAATTTGCCCAACATTTGGGACTTTTAAAATGAATTTGCCCAACTTAGGGGACTTAAATTGTGCACTAACCTGGTAATTGACATATAGCAATACTCAGGTGGCGAAAAAATTGAAAGAAAATGTAAAATGAATTTGCCCAACTTAGGGGACTTAAATTGTGCACTAAGGTGGCATAAAATTGAAAGAAAATATGGTATATAAAATATAAAAAGGGGAATGAAAGAGAAATTATAATTCAAAGACCAATGAAATTATTTATATACCAAAGGGTGATAATGGGAATTCCTTCTGGAACCCCGGGCCATGTTTCTTCTGAAACATTAACGCCCCAAACATAGTGGATTGGACTACTAGGCGTCAGCCGTGCATAATCCAAACCACGCTCTGCTACCATATAAGGAATTTAGGTGCCCCCCCCCCCCCCCCCCCCCCCAGAGGTGCAATGGGGGCCTAAATCCTTATAAAAAGGTAGAGGAGGTAAAGAGGCATCCCGTCAGAGAGATACCACCCCTAGTCATAGCTTTTAATGAGCCATGTTCGGGGAAGGTTGATATTCCTGTCACCAGAAAACCATCCGACGCCAAACCAGCTGTCTAAAATGATCGAGAACAGCGCGTGGTTCCCATTGATTCCTCAACGGGACGCCGACAACGCTATCTCTTGTGCTCTGACGGGAGCTTGATGGACCTCTCAGGAGGTAACTCTGTTACAAATTTCAAAAAAGTACTAAAAAAAATGACAAAAAAGGCTAAACATCGGTGAATTTTTTTTTTTTTTTTTTTTTTTTTTTTTTTTTTTTTTTTTTTTAAGCAGAATATTACTCAAATAAAGTTTATCTACTATGAAGTTGGTAATTTAAAAATTAAAGCTCAAACCTATGCTCAAAATTGTAATTAAATTTCATTAAAATGTGCTACAAAATCGATAAAAATGTAAAAAATGGTAAAAACCCCAAATCTCTTTTTGAATCACAGAATATTATTTAGAACGAGTTTTTTGCCATAAAATTGGTAGTTAACAATTTCTTTCCCCTCAGTGACCTTAATTTTCAAAACAATGTAACATAATATACTACGATAATTTACGAAAATTCGCTCATACGATCATGCTGCATGACTGGAACTTTTTTCTGTTTTATCTATTTTTCGACAAATAATAATGAAATTCAAGTACATTTTCCAGCATAAATTTCTGCATACGTTTCTGTACAGATTTTTTAATCTTTTACATCATCGTTAATAAACTTATTTTGGCTAACATTTTGCTGAAAATATAAATTATAATAAATAAATAATACAATTATAAATAAATATTTAACAATTTTTAGCCGTTTTTAGTGATTTTTCAGTACATTTTTCAAAAGTTGACCAATTTATTGAGCTCAAAAATTGTTGGCTAACGAACTCATCCTTTCGTTTGGAATGCTTGACTTTTTGGCGCAAGAACAGGAATTTATCTCAATCCTAAAGAGAGTTATAGTCTGGAATGACAGATACCATGACAGAATGTATATGAAATTATCGATTTTGTAGCACATTTTAATGCAATTTAATTACAATTTTGAGCATAGGTTTGAGCTTAAATTTTTAAATTACCAACTTCATAGTTGATAAACATTCTTTGAGTAATATTCAGCTAAAAAAATAAAACACCGATGTTTAGCCTTTTTTTCATCTTTTGTGATTTTTTTTAGTACATTTTTTGAAATTTGACCAATTTAATGTGCTCCAAAAGTGTTGTCCAACGAACTCATCCTTTCTTTTGAAATGCTTGATTTTTTTGGGAAAGAACGAAGTTTTTATCTCAATTCTATCGAGAGTTATCGTCTGGAATGACACATATATATATATATATATATATATATATATATATATATATATATATATATAAACGAAATCCGTAGGATTAGATATAGAAAACATAAACTCACAGGGTTTTTGTCGACGTTTCGCGTGATCGCGTTATCAAAGACTGATGGTTGGTGAGTGCGTCCACGGGTTGTTGTTGTTCAGCTCTTTTTCAGTGGCTCCGGTCCGGTTGATTGGCGGAGCATGATCAACCGTTCGTCTGGTTGTTGAGCACCCAGTGGGAAACACTACCGGGGATAATAGGATAAAGGACTAGTAGGGAAAAAAAAAAAGAGAGAAGAGGGGGGAGAATGTTACCGGTTGATGTTCAAACCAGGTGGGCGCAAAGCTCCCAGTACCCTAATATGCGCCTGTTCTGCCATGTGCAATTTTAAATCACATTCCTCTTTGAGCTTCTTAAGCACCTGCACTCTAAAGCAGTCATTGAATGGCAGGTTGTGAAATGCGGCATGGCGCCCCACCGGTTGGTTCTCCCCCCTATCCGTTGTGGAACGATGTAGGTTCATTCTCAGGTTCAGCTGGGTCGCCTTGCCCACATAAAAAGCCTCACACCCTGTGCATAATAACTGGTAGACACATTTCCTGCTCTGGCAATGTGCTGTTCCTTCCACATGGTATGTGTGTGGCGTGTTAGCTGACGAAAAGGTCACCCCTGAGGACACGAGCTGGCAAAGCTCACAACGAGGACGCTCACAAGGTTGCATACCAAGGGATGGTTCCACTGGTTGGCGAGCAGTTTTGTGGCTCAGCATATCACCTAAATTCCGGGGCCTTCTATACGCCAAACAGGGTACTTCCGGGAAAACCTCTTGTGTCTGGGCATTCTCCGCCAGGATTGGGTAGAGCTCTCTCAGGATGGAATTAATTTTCTGCACACCAGGGAAGAACGTGGTTACGAGAAAGGGTCCTCGTCGTGCGCTTGTCGCAGACTGCTCATAATGTACCCCAGCCGGGATCAGTTGTCGACGCAACAATCCTGGGGGATAGCCCCTCTGTCTAAGACGCGTCCCCAGCATCGCCACATATTCCTCCAGGTCATCCCGACTACTACAGATGCGGTGCCCCCTGATAGATAAAGATCGAGGAATGGCCTTCTTAGTGTGTGGGGGATGTCAGCTCTGGTAATGTAGGTACATCTGAGCGTTAGTAGGCTTTATATGTACCTTGGTCCTGAACCCTCGCTCCACCAAGCTCACATCAACGTCAAGGAAGCTTATGGTGGATTCCGATATCTCGTGGCTGAACGTAAGAGGAGATGCCCTGTTTAATGCTTCTAAGAAGTTCCCCAATGCGTCCATACCGTGCTGCCATATCATGAAAATATCATCCAGAAATCTTCGCCACAACAAAGGCCTGAGTGATTGAGACGCCAAGAAGTCCTGCTCCACTTTTGCCATGTACAAGTTAGCATAACTCGGCGCAAACCTTGTTCCCATCGCAGTCCCCCTCCTCTGGAGATAGTACTTGCCATCAAACGTGAAATAGTTGTGTGTGAGAATGTAACGAGCCAGCTCGAGTAGAAATTCCGTTGAGGGTCCATTACTCCCTTCCCTTGCATCTAAAAAATAGCGTAAGGACTGTAACCCATCATCGTGTCTTATTGAGGTATACAAACTGTTCACATCAATTGTGACTAACATCAATGGATGGGGACCGTAACTGAGCAGTTGTGTGGATTTCAAAACATCCAGAAAGTGGTATGTGTCCTTCAAGAAGGAAGGCTGAGTAGAAGAGAGAGGCTGGAGGTAGTGGTCCAGAAAAGCCGACAGTCGCTCCGTAAGCGACCCATAACTAGACACAATTGGTCGACCAGGGGGCAGGGCTTCCGGAAGCTGATACGGCTTGTGGATCTTTGGGAGAAGATACAAAATAGAAACCCTCGGTGTCTCAGGAATCATCAGTTCCCTCTCTTGCTTGGAGAGGCCCTCATACTCCCGGCGTCTCACACGCAGAATACCTCTCAACTCAGTCCGAAAACGCTGAGTAGGATCAGATTCCAACAGCTCGTAGGTATCCCCATCCTCCAACTGCCTCACAGCCTCACGGGTATAGTCATCAGCATTCATGATCACTACCGTTGATCCCTTATCAGCATTCATTATTTTCACCGTCCTATCAGATTGAAGTGACTTTAGTGCCCTGAACTCGCCAGTTGTCATATTCATATAGGGTTTCATTGATGCTAGAAAATTAGGATCTGCCGTCCGAACCAAGAAATTTTCAATAAAACGCTCCAATGGATGCGAAGCCAGTAGACGCTCAGGTGGCTCAATAGCTGTAGACACACGGAACTGACGAAGTGCCTCATGTATGTCCCTACCATCTGCATCACCACTCATGGTATGCCAATAGTATTTCCACCGTAGGGATCGAACAAAATATTGTATATCCTCATGCAATTTCATGTGGTCAACCCTGGGAGTGGGGGAAAACGATAATCCCTTCAACAATAGTGAACGCTCAACTGGCGATAAGACCCGAGACGACAAATTGCATATCTCAAGGGCTGAAGTGGCCTCCGCTTCACTATCCTCATCATAATTACCTCGGCCACCACCACTAACACTACCGCCCCTCTCCTGTGGTCGAACTAAAGGTGCAGGAACAGAGGCCCATCGATTCATTCATTTATATATATATATATATATATATATATACTCGGCCCTTCGCGCCTCGCCGGATCTTTTCTCTTTTCTACTGCGTAGAAAACGAGGATAATTTGCTATGCAATTCTTAGCCTGAAAAAATTTGTATATAAAAAAATGTTCAATCCTGGCTGGGATTCGAACCCACAACCTCGCGCTTCCCGTCACAATTTTTTATTGGGGAGTTTTTATGTCAAATTTCGTTCTGGACGTTACATACAAAATTATTGGGGGTCGGCCTAATAATTGCATAGCAATTAATATACATATAAAAAAAAGTCCAGTCATGCAGCATGACCCCATGAGCGAATTTTTGAAGAAATCTTCGACATTTCAGTCGCTATTGATCGTGTAGAGAAATTTTAGTTCATGATTTTGATAGACAAACATGGAATCAAATTGTTAACAATATTTAGGAGGTACTCATACTTTATTATTTTTAAACTAATCTTTTTTTTTTTTTTTTAACACAACATTTTAAACAGCATGGTTCTAGGATTGGTTATACAGGGATACTTCCATAAGAGTTGTTGAATTTGGACAATGTTTCATGCAAATATTCCCGATTTTTACAACTAGCGAACGGCATTATTTCGATTTTTGACTGATTTTTCAACTTTGAAATTTTTGAAAACTTGATACCTACCTAGATATTCTTATAGGAAATTTTATGCTGATTCCGAATACACCACATGTTAGTATGCTGAAAAAATTCTTTCGCACAACAAATCGCAAAAAACAGGCTATTTTGAAATTTTTGACTACATTTTTGAAAATTTCAACCCGAAGATGTAATCCGATCATGCTGGCCAACGAAATTGAACTTTCGTTTAGTGTCCTTAACATTTTAAAATTTGTTTGAAGTTTCTAGCACAATTCTACGGACAGTTATCGTCTGGAATGACACATACATACATACATACATTAAAAAATGCGTTAAACTTCAGAATACCCTGAAACGGATTTCTGCATAAAATTTTTTCAAAAATTCACATTCTACAAATTTTGAGGCGAGAGCAATAGCTTAATTATCTTCAAAAATTCGCTAAAAGTCCGTTCTTTTGCACACAGGCTCTTTTTGGTCGATTGGAGCCTTGTTTCTATTATTATTTCACATATTTTAAATGAGAAAACTGAGTTTTAAGACTCTACTTCTTCGCAGTATTGTTCTTAGTTTGCCTGATCCCTCAGCTGTTTTCTCATGAACATTGCGTGAAGTGCTGCCTCCAGTGACGATCATCAGGTAAAATCCTGGTTCATAGCCATAGAGATGAATACTTTTACATACTTGATGAAATAGAAATACCCAACGGGAAACCCATACACATGAAGTTCGTAACAGCGATAATTATCTATAAGTAGCAACTAAACCACGGTGTTTCCCACTTGAGGCTTACCTACTATCTTTGCGTTAAATCCATGCCCTGTTTACGAATCGGAAACTAAAACGCTGCAACTTATTTCACAAAGGTTTATTATTTTTTCAATTGAGTATGATCATAGTTTTAGTTGGCTTGCGTACGTCATAAGGCGTGGTCCAGACTCCTCGGCGTGTCCTATTTCGAGTTGCCACAACCTATACTTCTATAATTATATAAGTACGTACGTTTATATTTCTCGATTTGAGCTCCTATCTATTCAAATAATCATTGCCTTAATAATATCATTATCTAAGTACGTACGAAAAGTCGAGAGGATATGTTATTAAATATGCGTAGGCAAAGCATTGGTATTAACGCACACATATGACCTAGAAAAAACGTATATTCATGCCTCGAAGGAACATGAAATTCGAAAGCAATACAAGTGTAGATATTCAACATTTCTATAACCAACCGTTGTTTTGTTGGAATTATTCGGGATGCGGCCATGCGGCCAAGGGATTTGTTTAAAGTTACAGGATTTGTTTACAACTCTCGAGGACAACCGTTATGAAATCCCCAATCAAAGACATATCCATGTAACATGGTATCTGCTTGTAAAGCAGACAGTGGAACTCGTTTACGAGTTGTTTAGTTAGGTACTTGAAGAAAATTTCCGTAGTTGTAGCAAAACGCTGCAAATTAGTTCCCAGTCGATTCAGCGTCCGAAATTACTTGGGTGACGACACCCCACTTACCTATGGCAGAAATATAAGTAAACAGCTATTCATTCAGAGGGTTCAGACTCCAACCTGCCCATGTAATGCAATTTTAATTTAAAAACGATTTGCTTCGAACTATCTGAGAAGATTTTGGGAAGAAGAAGAACGAAGGATTTTAGATGGGCTGTATGAATTATTTTTGTAACATACTAAACTATGATATAATATACTAAATATACTAGTGTATTCAAGGTAGGTTAAATGTTATATGGGGTAAAAGTAATAAAATATAATATAAAATATATATTATATCCGTTTCAATACGCCCCGGACGCCTTTCTGCTACTCCCCTCAGGTTGGCGCGGCGTATTATATGGGTATAACATCGCACCCCGGAAAGAAAAGTGACACTTCTCAAAAAATCCGGTTTTGGGTTAGCACTTTCATTGCGTGCTCCAGACTGATATCTACAAGAGGAAACAGTTGTTTTGGCTGTAGTAACAACACTGGCCGTGGGAAGTCGCTAGTGTCAGTTTTCCTCGCACCTGTTTTTGGCCAACTCCCAGCAAGAAAAGTGACACTTCGAGAAAATTTGTCCTAGTTTTATGATCTCAAGGGTTTGGCGCAGCAAACTGGAACTAATTATAGTAAAACCGTTGATGGAAAGTCAATTGAAACCACACAAGTAAGGGTTATGAATGCTCAAAAATCGACTCAAGGGGTTCTGTTTCTTAAATCTGGTTTCAAAGATGAATTTTCAAAAGTCAAAAATATTCGAGCCTCTTCAAGGCGTGCTTCTTCGTTCCATCCTTGCGAGTTCAGTCTTTCCCCTGCTTACTCAAGCAAGATACCACTAGCAGAGGGTAAGAAATCAGATATTAAATTGATTGCTGACAACTCGATTCCTCAATATCATGAATCCTACTATCGCTCCTTATTTAACTGACTGCGAATGACTTACATGTGACTCTGAATTTCCTAGTCTTAGCTCTAATTGCACAACACTACTTTGGGCCAAACTCTTTTTAATTAGTTTCTACAGTGTCAGTTGTTGGTGCTGTAGGTATTACCAATAGCCTTAGGTCCTACCTATCTCTTTTGGTTTATTATTCTTTAATAAACCATTGTATTCTCTTCAGACAAAAGGTTGTGTAGAACGGCATCGAAGAGTAACGGTGTCGAAAACAGGTGAAATACAAACATTTATGATGATGAACAACGGCGTATAAAATAAGGAGTTATATACGGTAACGCTCAAGTAGAAGATTTGCCCTTGTTTTCGACGCCGTTCCTCTTCGATGCCGTTCTATGTCGCATAACCGTGTCGAAAGTTTTAGGTACGAAAACTCCACGCGTGTAGCGCCGTCGAATGACAGCGGTATCGAAAATGATACTATAAAACCTTCTTCTCCTCCTCCTTCGTCGGGTGCTAGCGTTAGGCAATCTGCAATTGTCAGTTGATTGGCGGATTATTATGAAGGCGCTACAGGGTTGTTTAGTAATGAATTAACCAACCATTGTAATCGACCAAGAAAAACTTTTTTTAATCCCTCCCTTCAAGATTTGTCGGTTCCCACTTAAGGATAAGTGGATTCCATAAATCAACTAAATTGAAAACCGTCCAAATCTTTTTTTCCGAAACTACTAGACCATAAATCTTACAATGGCTGGGGATGTGTCTGCAACATCGGCATAATTTTCGATAAACCTTGAGGGGTGAAATTTAAGGAGCGAAAAGTAAAAAGTTCCAGTCTGATCACAGCATGACCGTATGAGCGAATTTTCGTAAATTAACATACCTACCTACTATATTACGTTAGATTCTTTTGAAAATTAAGGACTTTGAGGGAAAAGAAATTGTTAACTACCAATTTTATGGCAAAACTCGTGCTAAATAATATTCTGCAATTCAAAAAGAAATTTTGGATGTTTAACTTTTCTGCAGTTTTTATCGATTTTTTAGCATATTTTAATGAAATTAAGTACATTTTTCGGCATAATTTTGTAAATAAATTGTTTAATGTTCTATTTTATATTTAATAAACTTTATCTGAGTAATATCCTGCTAAAAAATATAAATTTAACAATTTTGAACGTTTGTTGCTATTTTTAGAGATTTTTTCAGAATTCTTTTTGAAATTTGACCAATTTAAAGTGCTAAAAAATGCTGGCCAATGAACTCGTCCTTTTGTTTGGAAAGCTTGATTTTTTTTGCGCAAGAACGGAATTTTTATCTTAATTCTAAGGAGAGTTATCGTCGGGAAGGACATGTATATTATATATATATATATATATATATATATATATATATATATATATATATATATATATATATATATAATATATAAAGTTCTCGTGTCACAGTTTTCGTTGCCATACTCCTCCGAAACGGCTTGACCGATTTTGATGAAATTTTTTGTGCTTATCCGGTATCTATGAGAATCGGCCAACATCTATTTTTCATTCCCCTAAATGTTAGGGGTAGTCCACCCCTAAATTTTTTTTTATTTTTTAGACAAAATTTTTAATTTCTATTTTAATTAACGTCTGCCAAGTTGGGTGGGCAGTATAACTTCCTCAAGCGAGCGAAGCGAGCAGCATCCTCTACAGAAGTTAAACCTACCCTTAGAGATCTACCGTTTGCGAGCGAAGCGAGCAACATCCCCTACATGTTTCAATTGTAATACATTCCATGTATACAGCCACACTTTGCGAGCGAAGCGAGCAACATTCCCTACATACCACACTTTGCGAGCGAAGAGAGCAACATTCCCTATATGCCACACTTTGCGAGCGAAGCGAGCAATTTAATGGGGGGTCCGGGGGGCTTGCCCCCCGGCTGGACGTGGAGGCGAGCGGAGCGAGCCGGAGCGGCTAGTATATATATATATATATATATATATATATATATATATATATATATATATATATATATATATATATATATATATATATATATATATATATATATATATATATATGAAAAACTTGGATTCGATTCAGAATGTCTCAAAACGGATTTCAGTTCAGTGAAGAAAATTTTCGAAAATTTTGATTTTATTGGTTTCGGAGTCATTGCAATAGCTTTATTATTTACGAAAATTCGCTAAAACAACCAGTGCGAGACTTCACACTTCTTCCCCAACTTCTTTAAATGAAGCATTCTTGTCCGACTAATTATTAACTATACCTACGAGTATAGATACTCAATTCACGAGTTGTCTCTTTTAGTAAATACATGTGAAATCCAGTAGGTACATACTTTATCTTCTTGCTGAACGCAGGCAAATAGCGTTACAAACGGCAGGAAACGACAAAAAATGACCCAAACAGCATGTCATTTGGGAAATTTGAAGTTAATAGGCGAAAAGTTCGAAAAATATCGAAAACCCAGGTTTTTTCACCCATTAAATGTGAAGCTAAAAAGTTCCAGTCATGCAGCATGAACATTTGGTTTTTTGCAGTTTTTATAGATTTTTTAGCAAAGAAATTTAAGTAGGTACATTTTTCAGCATAATTGTGCACATAGATTTTTGAATGTACTATTTCATAGTTAATAAACTATATATGAGCAATATTCTGCTAAAAAATATAAATTTAACAATTTGTATCCCTTTGTAGTCATTCAGTAATTTTTTTTAGAATTTTTTGAAATTTGATCAATTTAATGTGCTCAAAAAGTGCTGGCCAACGAATACATCCTTACGTTTGGAAAGCTTGATTTTTTGGCGCAAGAACGGAATTTTTATCTCAATCCTAAGGAGAATTATCGTCTGGAATGAAACGTAAATATATTAAAACATTTACAATGTATAAATATTATGAAAAAGTGTTCAACTCTGGGATTTTTTCTTACCTATGCTTCAAAACAGATTTGAATGAAGAAATTTTTTAAAAATTTTCCGAGCCATTGCAATAGTTCACTGTCTGCTTATGGTATATGAACCAAATCTCAGCGATTTTTTTATGTCGATCAGGGCGGTCGTTCCGCTCATCACTTCACAGACAGACTGACAAACACTCATGTGCTTTCAGGATTCGGGCCCCATAGAAATGGGAGTTCTGGAAAAATGTTTTAGGCCGATTGCATAACATCCCTTTTTGACCCTTACGGGATACTGGGGAAGTAAAAATGGTGCAGTGAAGCATGGCCAGGTGTTAGGTAACTATTTTATCTAATCAATGTTTCATTGCTTACTTACTTCATTGGTTACTGTCATGCAGACCAAGACCATATGAGCTTTGTTTTTTACTTCATATTATGTCAATTTTTTTCAAACTTTGAGCTCAGGTTGCTTAGAAATCCTAAACTATTGAACTATGTTGAACTATTTGATTGTGGGAGGTGTGGGGGTGATCTGTCCATCCGCCACTTCCTGGAGGACTGCCCAGACCTTATGGACCTCCGAGTCTAGCGTCGGCCCCCTCCGTGGGTTGACGTTTTATCTGGACCAGACAAGGTCCGATCCCTGTTGTCGTACCTGAGAGCCGCTGAGCTCTACTACAAACTGTGATATCAGATGTATTTTTGTACAATCTAGTAACAGTTTTATTCATTTTGCTAATTATATATAGTGACATATATATTTAGTTATTAGCCTATCTTGATCTAATCTTAGTTGTATTACCTATTTTGTTTTTGAGGTTTTTTATCCGCTTTGGCTAAACAGTGGCCATCACTGTTCCCCTCCGATTTGCCAGTAGAGTCCATCATGCCACTCGGTTTGATGTCGGAGGGCAACATGATGGCCCCCTTTGGAATGTGCTACTTGCAGTGTCCCTTTGGATTATGTTGAACCATACCCGTACCGCCATAAGGGCAGTCCTGTATCTGAGGTATTTCCCTTCCTCGTCCTTATTATGGGAAAAGAGTTGAAATAATCTCAATTAATAGCATTTTGTATAAATACGAAACCCCTATTATGGTTCATTTTATGGGATCTATGCACTACTTTTAGTGGTTAGCTTCATAATGTAGCTTAGGACATAACTGCTATAAGTAATAATTTGGTTTTCAGCCTTTTAGCGAATTTTCAAATAAAAAATGAGCAATTTAAATGGCTTGGCCATTTTAAAAGTGGGTTTGAAGGGTCGGGGTACAATTAATTCCGTTTCGTACATCAAAGAACACAATCATGATTTTAACGTCGTACATATATATATATATATATATATATATATATATATATATATATATATATATATATATATATATATATATTATATCCCCTCGCATCTATACATCCCACAGAGAGCAAGCGAGGCGAGCAACATCCCCTACATATTTCAAATCAACCTCAGTGATCCACCGTTTCCAATCACTCTACATGTCCCACTCAACAGTGAAGACCTACGGATCTATACAGCCATACCGAGCAAGCGAAGCGAGCGAGTATACTATAAACGAGGTTTAATAGTTACAGACCAGCGATCCGCGCAAAGGCCTATCTAATACATATATAATAAATCTTTGTGTAATAATTTGCAGCGTTTTTAAAATGTATTTTTTTTTTTAAATTTATTGATGTATTTATTTATTTTATTTTATTTTTTTTTCAAGAAATTGATACAGCAATATAATACATAAATGTGATTGTTACACAACTAATATCTCAATGATTTTCGCTTCCTCACGACCGAAGGTACATGGGACGCTTTGTGTTCTTGCAAGAAGTCGAAAAAATTGATACCTTCAAAAATCAAAATTTCTCCTAGCTTTTTGCGTTTCAGAGCTTACTTATCAATTTTTGTTACGAGTCTGTTGTCACGCCCGAAATTGGGTATGACAAGTTTTGTCCAATTTTGATGACATTTTCAAGGATTGTGCGGTTTAGCTCCTAGACAGTTCCCTATAACTGTCATCAACGTCGGAATAATAGTAGCCCGTGCGCATGCGCAAACGAGAGTTCATTATAACGTCGATTGTTCATTAGCTATTGGTCTGATTTTGTTCAAGGCCGGGGAGTAGTTGGGTATATCTTCCAGGAATATGCCATATAAATTATATCGCGATTGGTTGGGTAATTACTACTTTGCACGTGAAAAAATAAAATTCGTTGACGGGAGGCAAAACTCCAAAACTAAATGATGTCCTATGATTTTTATTGTCGTTGGATTAATACAACTTGAATTTCGCAACGTAATTCATGGAATCAACGGAATTAATGCAAACTTGAATTTCCTATAACGTCGATTTCTCATGGCCTATCTCTCCGATTACCGCCTCCGTTCAACCCCTTTCGTATTGAAACTAGTGACATAAATGTTCCAAATAAGACCGAAGTTTTAGTGTAATATAATGAGATTCACGAAAACCAGAACAACCAGCGTAAACACCTAGATTTATCAATGTTACCCCCTCCACTCACCCTTTTCCATTTTACCCTTCGTCTCATTCCGTTTCCTATTTGAAACTTGTAGAAAAAAAAAAAGAATCACTAAAATCAGATGAGAATAGTATTTGCAGAGTTTTTGAATGTGTATGATCTATGTTTGTTGAAACGGAGAGTAAGTAGACAGAAGTAAAGTAAGTTGAGAACTGACGGAGTGTTAACGAAGAGTAGGTAAGTTGAGAACTGAATAAAATATGTTCTGCTAACAAAGTACGAAAATCCCAGTGTAGTAGTACAGTATTAAATTTTTAATTGCCGGAGAACGGAACATCGTAGAGCAAAACGGATTACAAATTCCGATGCCATACCTCAATTTACTAACTAGAACACAATTTGGTGAATTTTGATCAATTTCCATGGTCTGGCAAGGGACGGGAATTCTTAGCTGTATCTGCCGAGGGTCTGAACAATCTCTACAGGGCTTAGCTTAGGGTAACTAGAGGCATTATTTCTAACAAGGTAGTCAGTACCTTATTTGAGTATGATTTTGAGCTATGGCACACTTACATCATTCAGTTATACATAGGAGCAAAGCGTAGGTGTATTGCGGGTTACATCACCAAAGCAGGCCTCTGTCTGGTTGTGTTTAGTATCCATATCTAATTCTTCTTGACCTTTTCGACGCGGTTGATCTTCGATGCCGCTAACCCCCTTCCGTTTTATACTGGGTTTATACGTCGCTGTTCTTCGGCTCTAGTATCCCCTATTTTATACACGGTTATTCTTCGATGCGGTTGTACACTACATTGAGATATTATTTGAAAAACCTCCTTTTTATACGCGGTTACTCATTCGACGCGGCTGTTCTTCGACACGGCTGTGCTTTCCCAGACAAAACGTTTTTTATTAAATGTTCCTTGGTTTTATGAACCATTTTTTCTTGAATGTGTGTACTACTTTGTGGACTGAAGTTGTTTCTTAAATAGATGTATAAGTTAGTATTGTGTTCCGTGCTCTATTTCTTCAAATAATTAATTTAGTTTAAGAACAATGACATTTATCTGGGAAATTTTAATACTAAGTACCTAATCAAGTGCCACCCAAAAGTGCCTAACTTTTTCAAGTGCTGTGATTAAGGTTCACTATTCCTTCTGTTCTATCAAAATGTTGCTGTTACAACAGGATTTTTGTTGTTTCAAACCTTCTTTATCAATTTAAAAAAATAGAAGTGTCGTTTTGCATAGCTAGTTACAATTCAATTTACTAGCACCTTTTGAACTATTCCGGCAAGAAAAGTGACACATCGACGAAATTCGCCTTTTTTTGGCCGAATAATCAATTCTTGATGACATTAACAAAACAATTATTAAGGTATCTGTTATCTGAATTGCTTCTTCCGTACAATCAGTTAAAATGGCAGTCCCAAGTAGCAGCGTATGGACGTAATCATCATTATTGTGTTACTGATTTCGGTTTTTTGGCTTTCCTGAAAAGTTAGGTTTTTTAAAAGTGTCACTTTTCTTGCCGGGGTGCGACATGTAAAAGTAATAAATATCCATTCTCCTACACCCCTCTGCTACGCCCCTGGTCACCCCAGCCCCCACAAGGTGCCGCGGCGCCTCCTCTGACTCCACCCCCCCGCTCACCCCCCTCACCACCCATCGTGACCCCCTGCCAAGCGTGCCAGGCGTGCGTAAGTCTAACACTCAAAGCCTCGAAAAAGACACTTTCTAGCCCGTTTTTGGCCCATAGCATCTATGCAAGTAAAGCGATCGGGATGGTTAAACGTTAGGACCAACTAGACCCCAAATGGAATCTAAGTGCGAAGGAACGGGTTTTTTAAGTCAATTCTTAGGCCTTTTATGGCCCAGACGGCGGACGAGCATTTCAAATTTGGATTCTATGCACCTTGAAACGTAAAGTGACAGAGTTTGAGGGGGGGTTATAAAAATGTTTTGCTATACGATCACATAGGCTTATTATTGGAAATAATAAACCAAAAAGGGGGGGGGGGGGGAATGAATTAGGGACTGTGTGCTATTAGATGGAAGTTGAAACTTCGTCAGCCTACATCTTAATCGTCCACAGACTGGGCAGGTCACCCTATTTCAACTTTCTTCTATACTTATACTTTAGTTAACATCAAAGGTGAGTAAATTTGGTTCTCATTTGGAGTGGTGGCAGCCTAGCGTTATAACCTTGAATTTGAATGTTTTGGTAAACTCAGGGCCCGTTTATTAATTACAGGGATAACCTCCAGGCAAACCGCAGGTAAGATACCTCGAGTTTACCTCAACCTATCGAACAAATTTGATAGGGCGTTTATCAGATAACCTCGTCTGTGGGAAATAGGGGTACTACAACTACAACAATAATTCCCCACAAAACAGCCTCAAAAATGGCATTTTTCATTCTTCTTCAAATGTCCATGGGCAAAAAGTAGATACTTTAACACAACACACGGAGAACGAAGTGAGTTTGATTGTTGGTACGAGTAAATTATAGAAATGCACACGTACAAGCGCTCTACGGATTTTGCCTGCGTAAGGAAATTGTAGATGTAACGGCCCAAAAATATTTGATACCTCGACAGGAGTTCGAACTCGCGTCGTCACAACTACGAGAAATTATTATTAATTTCCCGAAGTTGCGACACTCTAACGATCAGAGCTATGAGGCCAGGGTTATCAAACCTCTTTGACTGTGAGAGTTATTTTCCTGGAGCGTAACATTTCCCCGGAGTCAAATACCAGCCGTCTCGGCTGGTTTGGGGTCGGACGAATGACGAGTGAAACTGCAGGCCGCTGGCTCAGCAGATGCTCGCTGGAACAAGTCAGCAGTCGAGCGAGGTCATTGTCACGGTGTGTTTTGACTCAAGTGAGTGAGGAAATGAAAGGCATAACAACAGGAAATGTGATGTTTACAGTCTTTTGGCTCGAGAGGGATTTAATTAATTATTGTTTCGTATGATTTTCGGGTCCTATTTCGACTGTGCCACTGTAACGGGCTAAAAATATTTGATACCTCGACAGGAGTTCGAACTCGCGTCGTCACAACTACGAGAAATTATTAATAATTTCCCGGAGTTGCAACGCTCTAACGACCAGAGCTAAGAGGCCAGGGTGACCAAACCTCTTTGACTGTGAGAGTTATTTTCCCGGAGCGTAACATAGAGCATGAAAGTCCCCTAAAACTGTAAATTATCTTTCAAACTGCAGGAGTTTTACGAAAATTTAGAAATTCAGCTAATAGAAAATATATATATATATAAATATATCAACATAACCATACAACACACTCGACAATCAAATCCCCAGTTTGTTCAGTGATGACCAGAGCCCTTCAAATGCCATATTGCCATGGCGCCATACAAAAATGCCATATTCTGCCGATTTTTTGGTAAAATGACAATGTTTGTGCCATGTTTTACCTTTTTTTCGCCAAACTCATTTAAAATAATGAAAAAATAAAATAAATTTGAAGGGAAAATTTGTTAAAACCCTAAGTTGACGAGGTGAGGTTGTCGAACCGTGAGGTCATTGTGTAGAGGGATTAGATTGAAGGGGGCTGCAGTAGAGGCCCAATTCCAGTTGATGACCTGAGGACCTTAGATAAACAAACAAATTCTGTACATACTGCTCCCTGACTATCTAATCGCGGTGTAAAGCCCATGTTAGTTGTTACCTTTATACAATGTATAACCCTTCCCTACACTTCGTTATTCATTCCAATCTAAGATTTCATAGTGAAGTGTTCGTGAATTTTTCGTTCTTCGATGATTTTTTGCTTGCATTCAACATGCCCAAACTAGCCTCTTCCCTCAGCTTCTTTTCGTTGAGTCAAATTTCAAGGAAATTCCGGGCATAATTGAATCTGTTCTGTCTGAAAGCCTGCAGCTGAGTTCAAGTGTCGAGAAAATGAAAAGTATTTCGGACACCGTTTATCCAGGAGCCACTGGGAAGAAGATCCTGGAGAAAATGAAGGCCGTCCTCGGCAGGAATTGTGGGTGGGAGGAAGTCGACAATAATGTTGCCACTCTGTCTGGTAAGGAAGCCACTCTGAAGGAAGACTGGGAACCTGCTGATGTCCGCGCTATAAAATACGCCCGACAACGAGGACTTTTTCAAAAATGAAGTAACTTTTGAGTGATCGGCGGCTGGGATTTTCCATGGAAAGCATTGCAGCACACCTGATGTTGTTCTTCAATAATAATAAAATAATATAATGTGATTTTTTTTTCAAATTAAAACTATCATTTAAAAAAAAAAAATTCTTTGTAAATAAACAATGATTTGTAAATAAAATAAATAATGTAAGTATAAATAACTTGTATGTTGTAATATTATCCCCTCAAAACAGCTGGGGTGGTCGGGGAGGGTTGTAAAATAAGTGGCATATCGAGTCGAATAAGTGCTACATTTTGGCAAAATAAGTGCCATATTGTGAAGGGCTCTGGTGATGACAAAGATACCCCATTCCCCCCTCCTCCCCTAAAACACCCCCTATGGGGCAGATTTGAAATTTAAAACCTTTTAAACCTTCTCTGGACTTCCTCAAATAATTTAAGACCAAAATTAGCGAGACTAACGAACAGCAATTTATTTATTTATTTTATTTATTTATTTAATCATACAAATGAATTTTACAAATATAGTAGAAAATGACCAACTTAAGCTACTCACTTTCGATTTCTTTCCCAATGATTGGCTTGGCCCGTGTTGTTGGGGAAGGTCTTGGTGATTCGCTCTTGTCTTACAATCTATTTACTCTATGATACAATCGGTACTTGAAAAATATAAAGTTATGCGTATAATGTTCTTATAATAAACACAAAATTATAAGAACAGCAATTGATTTATATATACATATATTGCATTGATTCTGCGACGTTTCTGAAATTTTTTATTTCTATTTTCAAGCCCTACAACAAGAAGATAAGAATTGCAAGGTATACTATAGGAATCTGTGGTGTTGTTTTTTATAATTATTTGTGGTGTCTATTCTAGGTGTGGTAATGACTGGTTACATTGACGTATACTAAGTTCAACATTTTAACATTGTAGCTATGATTATAAAAATATATAGGTATGAATTTACTTACAGTAGGCTGAAAAGCGTTGGAACTCCAACGCCTTGGACAGTTGAGGGAGTTCTACCTCCTTCAAGCACTGTTTATACACTGAAGGTGTGGAACAGGCAGGTAGTAGGTAACCCTTTAAGGGATTACTTGTACTAGTTCATTCTTGTGTAAAAGAGTGGTGGAAGCTTAACGGGTTCGTTCATAAATGTGAATTTTTTGTCTGTAGGTAGGATCTTATAAGATTCTAATAGGAATGACGGTAGGTATAACTATGAAGAAAGCAGAAGAGGTTAATGGTGGTTTGGTCTATAGTTATAGGTGGTTTGGTCTATTGTTATCATATTGGAGTAACATTGGCTCAGGTTCTGCGTGTCAGTTCTTTTATTTAATGCATCATGTTCATTTCTTCCGATGTGAATCATCTCTTTCATGTTGAGCTTGTGGGAATTGGTTGCATAACATAAAATTTCAGTCTTTTCAAATTGTATTTTATGATTGGTGTTCCTTTCTAATTATCTATATTTATTATTACTACAACGTTATTATTTGTTGCTCCTGTGAATTACAGACTTTACGAAATACAGACTGGACTTTGGACAAAGAGCAGGATTTAATAGAGCTCTACCAAGTCGAGCGGGTGCTCTGGGACCCCAACCATTGCTGGTACAGAGAAGATATAAAGAGGAATGAAGCTTGGGGGAGACTAAGTGAGCATCTAAACATCCCCGTTCCTGATTTGAAAGAACGGATGGCCTCGCTGATCGCAATGTATCGGAAGGACAAACGGGAAAACAAATGCGGAGACAAGAATTTCGTTAAAATGGACTGTTTCCTTGGAAAAGCGTCAGCGAGTAACACAGCTACCAACTCCACCCAAGTAAGTACCTACCACGTTTAATTTACACATTTTGACATGGATTATGGATATGTCTATCACTAATGACGAGGGCTGGGATTCGAGCATATTTGCATATTGCTTCCGAGACTGCAAGGCAGCGGAAGCTTTGTTTTCACTTTCGAAATGAAAAAAAAATTTTTGCTCCAAAATCAAAATTTCCTCTCGCATTTTGCGTTTCAGAGCCTCCTGAACAAATTTGATTCCGTGTCTGTCTGTCTGTCCGTCCACATTTCCTTGTAACAGCCATAACTTCCACAATTTTGATCCGATTTTAACCAAATTTTCAGGGATTGTGCGGGTTAACCTCTAGATTGTCCCCTATCAACTTCATCATGGTCGAATCAACGGTAGCTTCTGCGCAGGCGCTAACGTGAATTCCTTGTGTCGGTCATAACCCAGACAGGGGCTGCGAGACGGTAGGGCCGACCCGACCCTACTTAACTACGCAGATTGGTATGTGAACGTCAGAGGGCCATAAAAATGGGTGGTAATTGACATTGTGAAAATGTGTTGAGGCTTTTGGGCCTGGGAAATCTGATCATTCAGCTTCCAATTTCCCACCTTATTAATTCCCTGATGCCAGAACCGGTCGTTTCTAGTTTTCTGGAATTTAATGGTGACGTACTGTGAAGGTCACGAGGAAGCTCATGTGCCATTTCCTTGGCAGTGTATTTTTTCTTGAATAGTGCACACTGAAAGAAGCCTTTTGGTGGTATTTTCACCCCTCTGGGACCAACATAATTCAAATTTATCGAGCATATAAATGCATAAAACCGCGATTTTCTGAATAGAAGCATATAAATGCATATTGTTGTGGTTTTCGTCTAAATAGTTTGTTTTTCTTCGAATTCCCCTCCCGAATTGGTACATTGGATGGGCCCTGACCATCCATAAGGTTCGAAAAAAGGAATAATAATTATTAAAATTGTATCTGGTAAGAGTAATATGTAGTAAGATGCCGCTAACCGCATATTTTTATCTCAATCTGTTCTCAAAATATGATTTTTTTTTTTTTTTTTTCAAGAAAACCTTGTTTTTTTTTCTTTTAAACTAAAATTTCTCCACTTTTTCCTCATCTAATTTCAATTTTTGACCTCATTTTCGGAATCAGCGTTGAATTTCATTTAAGAATAGTGTACTTGGGTTCTTGAAAAGTACCATCAGAAGACCTTCACATCAGCTCAAACATAGACGATTTTGAAAAAATAGAATTTCTGAAAACCTTTAAAACTTTACTACTCTTCCAAAACAAATCCTGGAAACTGGCAAATCTCATGAAAACTGCTTCATCTAATACTCTTTCCAATGGTATAGTCAATTTTACTTTTACTTTGTTATTTAGGGGAAAAAATTATGTTTTGATGATGGAAAATGTAGGTTTTGCAATGAAATCGTTGGCTTTCTCGAAAAATGGCACTCTATGAACTACAAGTATGAGGTTGGTTTCTACGTATTTTTCCCCGCTGAATCGAGTGGTAACATCTGTAGATCTCTCAAACTCCGTTATAACCGCGTTTTACACTTAAACTGTCTAATTTTTAGTTCTTTTGTTAAGCTTAAAAATGTATGTGTGTTATGGGGTAAAACTAGTTAATTAAAGTTTAAAACTCTACTATGACGTAGTTAGAGAGATCTGCAAGCGTTACCATTCGATCCAGAGTGAAAAAATATGTAGAAACCGACCCCATGCTCGTAGGTTCATAGTTTCATTTTTCGAGAAAAGCAACAATTTCATTGAAAAACCCACTCTTTTCAACATTAAAACATAATTTTCTCCCTTAAATAACAAGGTAAAAGTAAAACTAACTATACCATTGGAAAGAGTATTAGATGAAGCAGTTTTCATGAGATTTGCCAGTTTCCAGGATTTGTTTTGGAAGAGTAGTAAAGTTCTAAAGATTTTCAGAAATTTTATTATTTTCAAAATCGTTAATGAGCTGATGTGAAGGTCTTCTGATGTTACTTTTTGAGAACCCAAGTACACTATTCTTATACGAAATTCAACACTGAATACGAAAATGAGGTAAAATTAAATGAGGCAAAGTGGAGAAATTTGAGTTTAAAAGGAAAAAACAATGTTTTCCTGAAAAAACCTTTTAAAAAATCATATCTTGAGTATGGATTGAGATAAAAATATGCAGTTGGCAGCATTTTACTACATTTTTTACGCATACTAACACAAAAACTTAACACTTATCCGCTTCTACCCTGTATAATGCTTGAAAATTGTGTGTGAGTATATCGCAGTGTATCACATACAATTATAAAATAAAGCTCGAATATAAAGATAAATTATTGGTTTTTTTCGTTTCACTTTCCTTTCTATAGTTTGTAACGCTGTTTTCGAGCATATTGTGCACATTTAACCTTATTTAATGGGTTTTTCGAACATATCTATCGAGCATAAAACACACGGTTTTCGAGCATATGTGGAGATTTTATCGAGCATATCGATCCCAGCCCTACTAATGACGTTGCTAGGTAATGTTTCATTCTGTGTTCATTCGGCTAACGCTAGATGGCCAGTAATTAACAAAGTCATTGTTTTCTTTGGTACAATGTGTCGAGGCGGAACGGACTCTTGTTTGTATTCAATGGTGGACCCTCGCAAAGTAGCTTGTGGTGCTGTAACAATTGTAGTTAGGATCAAAACAATGAGAATCTTGAATGGTGGATGAAGAAATGGTTAAGGAAATGTGTCCAGTATTCCCATGTTGTGATTAGAGATGAGTCGATACCAAAATTTTTCGATTCCCGATACCGATACCTAAAAAATCGATTCCCGATTCTCGATACCGATACCATCGGCGCATAATACCTAACTTACCTATAGGTGAAAAACAAAAATTCCTCTTGAACTGGTAATATATTCAAATTTTTTTGTACAACATATAACTTATACTTACAAAAAATTAAAAAATTGATCCCAATATATTTGCAAATGAGATAATTTTTAAATAAAAACAAAACATGGATAATAAAACCTTTATTCTCCATCTGTTCTACTTAAGGTTTTTGTTTAAAAAGACCAACATTTTAATTCTGTCTGGGTCCAGACGATTTCTCTTCTGGTCGCAGATGTTTCCTGCCGTTATAATTGTAAGTTGTGTTTTGCACAATTCATGTTTCGCAACTGCTAACTTCACACAACGGTCGCACGGTACAACCATCTTCGTTGTTAGCTGGTTGCAATAGTACCGTAGTGTAATAAAACGCCCTTCACCCCGCTGTATCGGTATCGGCTTTAGGCGATCAATTCTCGATACCGATACCAATGCCTAAGAATCGGTATCGGGAATCGACTCATCCCTAGGCTGATCGGGTGCCTGATGTGTGTATTCGCCGGTTTCCCGCTTACACTTCAACCTCATTGCTTTTTAGTGAATCTGGGAGAAATCGTGAGTTAGGAATCGAAATGGATACAATACGAGTAATTTCGTTAAGAGGTTGGCAACCATCTCAAAATAGGTTTAGGAACAGGTAATATCAGAGAATGAATTAGTGTTTAGCGTTTGAAGTAGTGTACCTAGTTTGTATAGGTAGGAGGTAGGTAGGTACTTACCTAATAAGTGTTGAGTGTATATACATCTTGATGTTTCATTTTGACATGGATGTGTTGAGTAGTAGGTAGGTACCAACTGGTAAGCAGTAGGTACTAGACATATCCATGATCTTTTGTTTTTCCCATCAAGGGAGAAATTAAATTTTTTTTTCTATATCTTTTGACATTTCAAGCCACCATACGGTTGCCTGAGCCATATTTCGACATTTATTGACGCCTAGATGTCCGGAGTGCAAATTTCGATGAATGATAATTCTATTGTCCATCAAAACTAATCCGTTGCGATATGTGAGAGACGATCGATATTTGTAAAAATGGGATAATTTTAGGTCATCTGTCAACTTTCGTTTCCAGTCTTTGGCAATATACTTGACCACTTTTTGTAATAAAACGTCTCCCTCCGTCTCATCAGCGATTCTATTGAGAACAGAACGTCAGAAATTGGCTGATACCTGTGGATGAAATCAACGGCATTCTCTACCATATGAACTAAATCACTCACGACGAAGTTGTGGAAACCCATTATAAAACGGAAGTTAGTGAAAAACGTTGTCTATTTCCACGAAAAATAAAGAGTTACAATGTTAAATCGATTTCGACGGTTAGGCCATCATCAGTAACAAACAATAACTGAAGACACATTAGAAAGGACACAGCTTATATAGAGACAGGTGAAGGGAGATTGAATCCCATTGGTCGAGAGAAAGGAAAGGGGCAGGAGGTACAACCAATCAAGTGCATACAAAGTGAAAGGGAGATTGAATCCCATTGGTCGAGAGAAAAGAAAGGGGCAGGAGGTACAACCAATTAAGTGCATACAAAGTGAAAGGGGATTATAGCTAATCAGATGAAGTGAAAGGGGGGAAATTACTAAATAGGGTTTCAACAGTGTGAAGGGATAATTCCAAGGTTTACAGAAATGGACCTATCAGTGGTGAAATATATTGAGGTATATCCTCATTTAAACATTTACCAGACCTGTCACTTTTGATAATTTCGAATTTTTCAAGTACATTCAACATACCTCCCTTTGGGCAAAAATGAAGAAATTCTACAAATTGTCTGTCTGTCAAATCAAAATTGTAACTATGATTAGATTCCTTAAGATGTTTTGCAAATGTAGACTTACCCTTATTTTCCCTGAAATCCTCCATATGCTCGTCTATCCTTTCCCTAAATTTCCTACCAGTCTGACCGCAATATTCGTAGCCGCAAGAACATTTCAATTTATAAATTCCACTTTTATCCTGCACACTAATTTTATCCTTAACGGATCCTAGTAATGTTTTAAGACTATTTTTATTTTTAAAACCTACTTTATAACCTCTCGATGATAGAATTTTGCCAATTTTATCAGAAATTTTCCCATAATAAGGTAAACTTATCCATTGCTTTTCTTCTAAAGTTACATCTTCCCGAGCAAGATTGGAAACTTTTTCCCTACTCTTTTTCCTAAGAACCTTATCCCATATGGTATCAACGAGATCTCCTCCATATCCGTTACTAGCCGCTATGCTTTTGATAATGGATTTTTCTTTTGATAAATTTTGTTCACTCATTGGAATAGATAGTGCTCGGTTGATCATACTATGGAAGGCTGCATGCTTATGTACTAAAGGGTGATTTGAACTACTATGGATCGTTATATCGCTATATGTATCTTTTCTGTAGATTGAAAAATCATGCTTCTCATTTACTAAAGAGATGGACAGATCAAGAAAATTTAGTTTATTCCCGCCGAATTCGAGGGTGAATTTGATATAGGGATCTAATTTATTGATTTTTTCGTGAAAAGAATTTAGTTGTCTTTCTGTGCCCTTCCATAGAATGATGATGTCATCGACATATCTATACCAATAGAGAAGATTATTTGTGTTAAAAGTTGTAAATATTTGTTGCTCAAGATAATCCATGTAAATATCTGCAAGCAGAGGAGATAACGGAGAACCCATAGCAACCCCTGGCTGTGTATAGCAATGCCCCTCGAATAAAAAGTAATTTTGATCCATACAGACAGACATCAAATTAAACAATTCATCCTTTTCGAAAATATTAAGTTTAGAGCCGTGAATCAGCCTGCATACCACATCTTTGCAGCTAGCTACATCGATATTGGTGAACAGACTAACCACATCAAAAGAGGCGAGTTTGGCATTTGGAGGCATCTGAATGTCCTTAATTTTGGAGACCAAATCATAAGAATTTAGTACAGTATGTTGAGGCCGAAAGTTGATTTTGTTTCTAAATAAAATATTGAGTTTTTTAGCCAATTTGTAGGCAGGAGCACCAATATAAGACACCACCGGTCTCATCGGCGCGGGATAAGGTTCTTAGGAAAAAGAGTAGGGAAAAAGTTTCCAATCTTGCTCGGGAAGATGTAACTTTAGAAGAAAAGCAATGGATAAGTTTACCTTATTATGGGAAAATTTCTGATAAAATTGGCAAAATTCTATCATCGAGAGGTTATAAAGTAGGTTTTAAAAATAAAAATAGTCTTAAAACATTACTAGGATCCGTTAAGGATAAATTAGTGTGCAGGATAAAAGTGGAATTTATAAATTGAAATGTTCTTGCGGCTACGAATATTGCGGTCAGACTGGTAGGAAATTTAGGGAAAGGATAGACGAGCATATGGAGGATTTCAGGGAAAATAAGGGTAAGTCTACATTTGCAAAACATCTTAAGGAATCTAATCATAGTTACAATTTTGATTTGACAGACAGACAATTTGTAGAATTTCTTCATTTTTGCCCAAAGGGAGGTATGTTGAATGTACTTGAAAAATTCGAAATTATCAAAAGTGACAGGTCTGGTAAATGTTTAAATGAGGATATACCTCAATATATTTCACCACTGATAGGTCCATTTCTGTAAACCTTGGAATTATCCCTTCACACTGTTGAAACCCTATTTAGTAATTTCCCCCCTTTCACTTCATCTGATTAGCTATAATCCCCTTTCACTTTGTATGCACTTAATTGGTTGTACCTCCTGCCCCTTTCTTTTCTCTCGACCAATGGGATTCAATCTCCCTTCACCTGTCTCTATATAAGCTGTGTTTTCACTGACTTGGGAGACGTTGGGAAAATGTCAGAGGTGGCACTAAAACTCTTAGGTAATTCGAAGAGACCTATTTGGAAGTCTAATCCTAATCAAATCCTCAGTTTCCCAACTGTAGACAGGTACCAAGTAAGCTAAGAGACTTGAGTTACATTCATTTTGTACATGAAAATGGAATTTTTCTTTCAAAATTTTCCAAATTTCCCCAGCGTTTTCCATTTATATCTCAAAAACGGATTAAGATAGAATATTGCACTTGACGGCGTTGTACTCCATTTTTGGTCAGGTAGGTACTTGCAGTTTTACCCAAAAATATTCTTCACATTTCCGAATTCAGTTTGAAATATATAAAAAATAGTTTAAAGGTTACAATCTGATGAGTATCTATGTCCATTGCTCCAAATATAATGCAAAAAAGATCTTGTAGAGAATCTTGACTTGGAGAATCGTGACGTGGTCCAAGCCTGGGCTAAATGAAATATCGACATATCCTCTTGCAATAAAAACTCAACCTTACAAATACTAATCGTGCAAAATGAAGAATTTTTTGCAGCTCTCCTCGCTGACACTCATGTCAAGCGTCTAGGGCAGATCTCTTTCTTGATAGCATGGATGCTATCAGTATTTTGCTCTTTGCGGAACAAAAAGTGGAAGCTTTGTGTTCGCGACGATTCTTGTACAATTTCTACATATTCGTTTATAATTGGCCGATAATTTGTTCCGAAAAGAGGAGAGAAAATTAACGAAAATTCGCTTCTTTAGCTCTCAGTTTAGTCTTAGTCATGTAGCATGGCTGGAAAAGCTCATCTTCTAAGGAATTTTTCTAGGTAATGTCCTTTTAGCGAATTTTTGAAGAAAATAAAGCTATTGCTCTCGCCTCAAAATTTGTAGAATGTGAATATTTGAAAAAATTTTATGCAGAAATCCGTTTCAGGCTATTCTGAATCATATTCTGAAGTTTAACGCATTTTTTTATGTATGTATGTTGTATGTATATATGTATGTATGTGTCATTCCAGACGATAACTGTCCGTAGAATTGTGCTAGAAACTTCAAACAAATTTTAAAATGATAAGGACACAAAACGAAAGTTCAAGTTCGTTGGCCAGCATGATCGGATTACATCTTCGGGTTGAAATTTTCAAAAATGTAGTCAAACATTTCAAAATAGCCTGTTTTTTGCGATTTGTTGTGCAAAATAATTTTTTCAGCATACTAACATGTGGTAAATATATTCGGAATCAGCGTGGAATTTTCTATAAGAATATGTATCAAGTTTTCAAAAATTTTCAAAGTTGAAAAATCAGTCAAAAATCTAAATAATCGAAGATTTCTTCAAAAATTCGCTCATGGGGGTCATGCTGCATGACTGGACTTTTTTGTCATTTTCCTAGGTAATGTCCCTATACCTATGTAAGTTTTCCGAGAGTTAATAGTAAGGAATTCATCCGTCTCTGTGTGCTTGCTAGGATCCCTGGGTGTGATTGGGACAGTATTTAACCGACCCGCCTGAACCTGAAATCTAAAGCACAGTGTTATCACCAATGATACGCGATCAGGTAGTACTGAAAGTTGCCCAGAATGCCTCAGGAAAGTGCCTTTCAGTGTGCTTCCGCGAGACTCTCCTCTCTAAGGGTCTATTTGTTCGAGTCTACTATATTTATGATGTAGTTGATGAGAGCCCTTCTGACAAGAGAGAGTTCCTAGTAGATCCATAAATCACAATACGTTGTCGTGCGGTATCGACGATCCGGCGCCGAAGCTCTGACGCAAGGAGTTTTGGTGACTCATCCAACCGACCAGTTAACGGATCACAATCCATAAAAAACGTATTTGTCTTAAATAACCTTCTATGCCGATAACCTCCGTTGTTTTCTCCCATTCGTTCTCCTGTCAGTTGACGCTTGCGTTCCTGCTCCCACTTGGTTTTCATGCTTGCATTTTACAGTTCTTTACAAACTAGATTGAAATGGCTGTGCAGAAAGCATAGAAAAAGTTCCAGTCATGCAGCATGATCGTATGAGCGAATTTTCATAAACTATCTATCGTACTATAGTATGTTAAATTGCATTGAAATTGGAGCAATTTTAGTTTACAGAAATGGTTTAAAAACAATTTTATGACAAAAAACTTATTCTAAATAAAATTCCACCGATTCAAAAGGGATTTTTGATTTTTAAATTTTTTTGCAGTTTAAGTACGTTTTTTTAGCAAATTTTAATGACATTTAAGTAAGTTTTTCATCATAATTTTGAACAAAAATTTTTAATGTCCTAGTTAATCGTTAAAAATTTAGTTTTGACTAAAATCCTGCAAAAAATAGAAATTTAACGATTTTTGGCCGTTTTTAGCCATTTTTAGTGATTTTTTGGGTACATTTTTCGAAATTTGACCAATTTAATGTGCTCAAAAATTGTTGTCCAACGAACTCATCCTTTCTTTTGAAATGCTTGATTTTTTGGCGAAAGAACGAAGTTTTTAATCTCAATTCTATCGAGAGTTATCGTCTGGAATGACACATACATATATATATATATATATATATATATATATATATATATATATATATATATATATATATACATATAAAAAAGCGTTAAAATCCAGGAATCATTTCAGAATGCCTCAAAACAGATTTCGATGAAGAAAATTTTTGAAAATTTTTATTTTAAAATTTTTGGAGCCATTGCAATAGCTTCATTTTCTAAGAAAATTCGCTAAAAAGGATAATTTTCCCCTTCCATGGATTTAGCGTTACAACTAGATCCGTAAAGGACTTGAGGTGACTTCAAGGTGCAGTAAATTTGTCTCAGCTGTGGTTAGCATCCTTTTCACTCGCCCTAACTGTTCTCGTTACCACACGACATATTGAGACCAACGGATCGAGTAGGATCTCTCTAAGGTCCTCTAAGGTCTAACTTTCTTAGCACTTGAATACTGAGCAGACAATCTCTCATGTTCAAGTCCTGTAGCCGGCGATTTTCTTTTTCTTTGTGTTTCAACTTTCGAAGCAAATTTATAAACTTCTATTTGTCCAACTAATCTATATTGTACTAACAGGATTGATTTAGGATGTTAGCAAATTTTCGTGTAAAGTTTTAAAATTAAAACTTTTGAAACATTTCTTCATTTAAATCTATTTTGAGGCATTCTGATACGACTCCTGAAGTTTGCACTTTTGGTTTATCATTTCCAATAATAAGCCTATGTGATCGTGTAGCAAAAAATGTTTATAACCCCCCTCAAACTTAGTCACTTTACGTTTCAAGGTGCGTAGAATCCAAATTTGAAATGTCCGTCCGCCGTTCGCCGTCCAGGCCATAAAAGGCCTAAGAAGTTACTTAAAAAACCCGTTCTTTCGCACATAGACTCCATTTGGGGTCTAGTTGGTCCTAACGTTTAACCATCCCTATCGCTTTACTCGCATAGATACTATGGGCCAAAAACGGGCGAAAAAGTGTCTTTTTCGAGGCTTTGAGTGTTAGACGCACGCCTGGCACGCTTGGCAGGGGGTCACGGTGTGTGGTGAGGGGGGTTAGCGGGGGGTGGAGTGAGAAGAGGCGCCGCGGCACTTTGTGGTGGCTGGAGTGACCAGGGGTGTAGCAGAGGGGTGTAGGAGAATGGATATTTATTACTTTTACATGTTATACACATATAATACACCTCGGCACCATGAGGTGGGTACAGCGTTCCTTCGAGGCATGAATATATTTTTTTTTTCTAGGTCATATTTGTGTGTTAATACCAATGCTTCTCCTACGCATATTTAATAACATATCCTCTCGACTTTTCGTACGTACTTAGATAATGATATTATTAAGGCAATAACTATTTGAATAGATAGGAGCTCAAATCGAGAAATAAACATGCTTATATAATTATAGAAGTATAGGTTGTGGCAACTCGAAATAGGACACGCCGAGGAGTCTGGACGGGCCTTATGACGTACGCAGGCCAACTAAAACTACGATCATACTCAATTGAAAAAATAATAAACCTTTGTGAAATAATTTGCAGCGTTTTCATATGTATGTGTCATTTTCCAGACGATAACTCTCTTTAGGATTGAGATAAAAATCCCGTTCTTGGGTCAAAAAATCAAGCAGAAATTTCAGGTTTGGAGGCAGTGAACAAGGCAACGTATGAGGTAGCGATCCGTCCATTCCCTTCCTTAACAGCCAGTTCAAACAACAAAACAAAAACAGGGCATGTGAACTTAGGTTTGTGTGTGTGTGTGTGGGGGGGTTCTCAGATACTCTTTCACACCAGTATGCACTGTTCACTGAATTCTCTTTGGTGGATGGGGCGCCACACGCCTCGCATCTGAAGCCCATCCTGAGCATACAGCCTGTGTATACAGGGCTCTAGATGGATACCACTAATTACTTGTCAAATAAGTCTCAATTGTCAAATAAGCCTCAATTGTCTCAATTGTCAAATAAGCCTCAATTGTCAAATAAGCCTCAATTGTCTCAATTGTCAAATAAGCCTCTTTCTGTAATCTACTCTAAGGCATATCTTGTTATGTGTTGTTTGAAACTTTCCGAGCCATTGCAATAGTTTATTTTCTACGAAAATTCGCTAATAGGTATGTGACAAAATTAAAAGCGAAATTGTTCAGTGAAAAGCAGACTTCTTCTTGCTTATGTTCAGGTTTTCAGTCTTCAGCATCAAAAATTACTTGAGAAATCATTCCCAACTTGCCTATGTTAAATAGAACGTTGAAAATACCCATCTTTTCACACCTCTGTTTCACCCACAGACACAATAGGTATGTTCCAGCGCTACCAGTTCATGAACTGGTTCATAAACTAGGTCGGCGCAGAAGCCATGCGCATAGGAACTGTGTTCCAGCGTGTTTCAGTTTGTGAACTCAGGTCAGACACCGTGTTCCAGCGCGACGAGTTCATGAACTCATTTCATCTCAGTTCGGGAACTTCTCGCACTGAATTGAGATGAGGGTTGAGAACTCGAACTGGAAAGGTAACAGGTCGTTAACGTTATAACCTCCCTAAAAATCATTTGATGACTTGAGTTTCACGTGAGAAGAAGGGTTCAGTCCACCATCTAGTGTTCGTTTTGTTCTCCTCTATATTCGTACTTCTCTCGTGATAATTTTCATTGTTCCAGCGCTTCAGTTCATGAACTGAAAAGTTCACGAACTCACCCCCACTACTCCGTTTTTTCCAAGAATTAGTTCATGAACTGTGTAGCGCTGGAACATACCTAATGTGTTTGATTACATAAGTTTAGGATCTATCTCAATCACTTCAGATAACATAATAATCCATCTCCTTTAAAGACATGATCAAGCGGTTTGGGGTTTCGTTCCACATTGGCCATTTGGCTGCATTATGTGGTGCTGGAATGTTTACTCGACGGTAGCCGTACACCCTGGTGTTCAATTTTTTTTTTTTTTTTTTTTTTTTTTTTTTTTTTTTTTTTTTTTTTTTTTTTTTTTTTTTTTTTGCTTGTACAAGTCCCGAAATATACTTCTGAAACGTCATTCTGCTCTACATGTCCACTAATCTGCATTTCATTTTTAGTAAGGGATTGACTACTTGATGTTATGCATTTTTGAGATGCGAGCTTGCGAGGTGCATCCAGATCACCAAACTATACACTTTATTCTGACCTATATGTCCACTAATCTGCATTTTTACTAAGGGATTGACTACTTGATGTTATGTCTTTTTGAGATGCGAGCTTGCGAGCATCCAGACCACCAAACTATACACATCATTCTGACCTACATGTCCAACTAATTTGAATTTTCACTAACGGATTGACTACTTGATGTTATGTCTTCTTGAGATGCGAGCTTGCAAGCATCCAGATCACCAAACTATACAGTTTATTCTGACCTACATGTCCACTAATCTGCATTTTTACTAAGGGGATTGACTACATGATGTTATGTCTTTTTGACATTTGAGCTTGCGAGCATCCAGATCAGCAAACTATACACTTTATTCTGACCTACATGTCCACTAATCTGCATTTTTACTAAGGGATTGACTACTTGATGTTATGCATTTTTGAGATGCGAGCTTGCGAGGTGCATCCAGATCACCTAACTATACACTTTATTCTGACCTACATGTCCACTAATCTGCATTTTTACTAAGGGATTGACTACTTGATGTTATGTCTTTTTGAGATGCGAGCTTGCGAGCATCCAGACCACCAAACTATACACATCATTCTGACCTACATGTCCAATAATTTGCATTTTTACTAAGGGGTTGACTACTTGATGCTATGTATTTTTGAGATGCGAGCTTGCAAGCATCCAGATCACCAAACTATACACTTTATTCTGACCTACATGTCCACTAATCTGTATTTTTACTAAGGGATTGACAACTTGATGTTATGACTTTTTGAGATGCGAGCATCCAGATCACCAAACTATACACTTTATTCTGACCTACATGTCCACGAATCTGTATTTTTACTAAGGGATTGACTACTTGATGTTATGACTTTTTGAGATGCGAGCTTGCGACCATCCAGATCACCAAACTATACTTTTAAGTCTGATCTACATGTCCACTAATCTGCATTTTTACTAAGGGATTGACTACTTGATGTTAGGTATTTTTGAGATGCGAGCTTGCGAGCATCCAGACCACCAAACTATACACATCATTCTGACCTACATGTCCAATAATTTGCATTTTTACTAAGGGATTGACTACTTGATGTTATGTATTTTTGAGATGCGAGCTTGCGAGCATCCAGACCACCAAACTATACACATCATTCTGATCTACATGCCCAACTAATCTGCATTTTTACTAAGGGATTGACTACTTGATGTTATGTCTTTTTGAAATGCGAGCTTGCGAGCATCCAGACCACTAGACTATACACATCATTCTGATCTACATGCCCAACTAATCTGCATTTTAACTAAGGGATTGACTACTTGATGTTATGTCTTTTTGAAATGCGAGCTTGCGAGCATCCAGACTACTAGACTATACACATCATTCTGATCTACATGCCTAACTAATCTTCATTTTTATGAAGGGATTGACTGGTACACAATCTTCTCACCAATAAATCTGTTTTTTCTCGGCATATGGATAAATCCGTAGATTTACCGGTCGGAGCGATCATACAAGCCCAGACTGATAAAAGGGGAGACTAGCGCTGCTGCGGGGCGGAGGAGGGAACCACGGGCCGGGTGTATGGCTACCGTCAAGTGAATGTTTACTTTGTGAATGTTTTACTGTGTGAATGTTGCTTATCTCATTTTCCTGTTGTTTGTGGTTGGCTATCTTCTGGTTAACGCTGTCTGATTTCAGGTTGAGAATATTGGCGACGTTCATGGCGTCAAGGTCGAGGGTGCTGCCGCTCCTCAAATAGAAGCCTCTTGCAGTCACTGCGGGAAATCGTTGGTTGAGAAGGTTCGGCATCTCCCGGAGCGCGAAAGGCTGAATATGGTGCTTGAAATCATTGGATTACTCATCCCCAAACTCGACGTCAAGTAGATAATAGTATCTGCTAAGTATTACAGTTGTTCCCATTTTTGTTCTTGATAATACCTTGTTTCTCTGGGACATCAATAATTTTTCTATACATGTACTTGAATTAAAGTTCTGAATGACCTCTACAATCTATTCTAGACTTATTCACCACAAACGTCTGCAGGGAACACTCCCCTAATTTAAACATCTGGTGCGAGGCTTCACACAACTTTCCTTACTTGTATTCATTTTACATGGATGCTATCATGATGGATCACAACTTAGAAGGATGGGGTTGTTATTTGATTATTTGGTTTTCAAGTATAGGACTCCATTAGTCCAGAAGTTTCTTCAGGTGGCTGTCAGCAAGAGATCGATGAACACCGATTGCATAACTTCCTGTAATTACTTTACGGGCAAGTCGGAAAGTGATAACTGTCTTCTAACCCTCCCTAAAAATTGCAACAAACTCCTGGTTTAGGCAGAATATTAAACATGAATAGAGTAAATTCAACTTTGAAAACTCTTGCTCGTCTGATGTGTTGAAGTTTGAATCAATTTGAAAAGCCAGCTCTAGTGAGTGGTTACTATTTTCCGAACTGCCCAAAAGGGTGTGACAGTTCCCGGGAGATCCAAGACAATGCGCTACGCATCCGTCGCTTCGGCGCCAGGCGTCCATTCTCACATTTTTGAATTGCTATGGTTGGCAATAGATGAGGATCCGGGAACCGGAAAAGTATCTTCTCCGAACATAGCACATATGCTATTAGTACGAGTTGTATCTCTTATGGTACTGTTACACCCCTCTCTCTCTCTCTCTATGAGTGCGGATTTAGGCTCCCATTGCACCCACTCTCCCCTAATTTAAATATCTTACTTACTTGTATTCACTTTACATGGATGCTATCATGAGGATCACATCTTAGAAGGATGGGGTTGTTATTCGATTGTTTGATTCTCAAGTATAGGACTCCATTAGTCCAGAAGTTTCTTCAGGTGGGGCTGTCAGTTATTAGGAATCTAGGTACCCCCCCAGAGGTGCAATGTGGACCTAAATTCTCGATAAAAAGGTAGAGGAGGTTGACAGTAATCTGTCAGAGAGATACCACTCCTACTAATAGCTTTTAATGAGCTATGTTCGGAGTAGATTGGTTTCCAGGGACCTGGATCACCCATCCAACGCCAAACTCAGCTTCTCAAAAACACGAGATAAGGCGTGCGACGCCCGTTGTTCACCAACGGGGCGACGACAGCGCATTCTCTGAGATCCCGACGGGAACTCTATAACGGGAACTCTGTCGCACAGTAAGAGACCGATGAACACCGATTTTATGACTTCCTGTATTTACTCTCCGGGCAAGTAGGAAAGTGATAACTTGTCTTCCAACCATCCCTAAAAATTGCAACAAACTCCTGGTTTAGGCAGAATATTAAACATGAATAGAGTAAATTCAACATTGAAAACTCCTGATGTGTTGAAGTTCGAATCAATTTGAAGAGCCAGCTCAAGTGAGTGGTTACTATTTTCCGACCTGCCCAAAAGGGTGTGACAGTTCCCACGAGATCCAAGAGAATGCGCTACGCGTCCGTCACTTCGGCGCCAGGCATCCATCCTCAAGTTGTTGAATTGCTGTGGTTGGTGATGGATGAGGATCCGAGAACTGGAAAATCATCTCCGAACATAGCACATATGCTATTAGTACGAGTTGTATCTCTTATGGTACTGTCACACCCCTCTCTCTATAAGTGCGAAATTAGGCCCCCATTGCACCTCTGGGGGCATTTAAGTTTGTTACAAGGGTAATTCGTGCGATATTCTTAGAAACAATTTCTGCAACTCCCACAATACATGAGTATAGCTAGACCTCATCTGAACACACATCTATACGAACCAAAGAGCTATCTTTATATATAATTCCGAACGGTCTTTAAAATTGTGAAGAACTTCGCGGTCCGATTTTAGTGTTAGACTGCTCATTCGAATCAGCATGGCCCCAAGTTTGTTGCAAAAGTGTCGCCGTTCGTCTCTATATCCGCCTTGATCGTGTTCTAGGCGGTCCTTATCAACGAGAGTTGTTTATTAGGCTGTGGCGGTAACAACAGTTGCCATCAATTCACGGTAAGTAAAAAACGTAGTGTAGTTACTAACATCTAGGAGAGCTATTTCTGAACGAAGAAATTGAAACTGAAGATAATTCCAAACGGTCTTTATATACAGGGTGCGGCAGAGAGGACGGATGGTTTTAAAAAACTCATGAAATAGTTAATTTTTACTCAAAAACAAATTTATTGATGCAATCAGGTTCGCAAGGAAATAGCATTTGAGACAGTCAAGTGTGAAAAATGGGGACACCTCAAGGCTAGAGTATATAAGAACAAGCCCCGAACTCTGGACGAATTGAAGGACGCAATTCGCGTGGAAGACGCCATGTTGAGAGAGCTATGTTGGAGAGAGTCTACGCAAACTTCCAAGAACGCCACTGCATCCGCAATTTCGGCCACCACATGCCTGATGTGATTTTTCACACTTGACTGTCTCAAATGCTATTTCCTTGCGAACCTTATTGCATCAATAAATTTGTTTTTGAGTAAAAATTAACTATTTTATGAGTTTTTTAAAACTGTCCGTCCTCTCTGCCCCATCCTGTATAATTCCGATTCGAAGAAGACTCGAGATAGAATTACACCATCATCTCACCATGCCCAAATTCCGAATTCCCCGATTCAACTTTTTGTTTAGTCTCATAGTGGCGAGAACAACCTCAACTGGTGATATTTATTTTATTACATTACTTACATTTGATCGGAATTTCCTCTTTTTTTAATCATTTAATAACATCGCCTTAGCTTTGCACCAGGTCACATAACGCCGCAAATAGGTAGGACTTATATCGTTACTATAATGTGCTGAGTTCCTGTTAGGTACTACTGTTATACGGACTAGATTAGGGCTTTCCAAGCCCCAACAGGCCTCTAGTATAAATATATTAAAAAAAAAATTTGAAACGTACCACCTAGAAATCCACCAAGCTTGAGATGTTGTGTGTGGGAGGTGTGGGGGTGATCTGTCCATCCGCCACTTTCTGGAGGACTGCCCAGCCCTTGTGGACCTCCGAGTCCAGCATCAGCCCCCCTCTGTGGGTTGACGTTTTATCCGGACCAGACAAGGTCCGATCTCTGTTGCTGTACCTGAGAGCCGCTGAGCTCTACTACGAACTGTCATATCTGATCTGTGATATATTTATATAGTCATAGTTTTATTTCAGTTTTTACTGATTGTATATAGTAGTATGTATATAGTTATTTCCCTATGTTACATCTAGTCTTAGTTGTATTATGAGTATTTTATTTTTGGGGTTTTTTTAATCCACTTTGGGGGCTAAAGAGTGCTCATCACTGCACCCCTCATTTTTTTCCCCTCTGAGTTGCCAGTGGAGTCCATGATGGCGCTCCTTTCCAATAATAAGCCTATGTGATCGTGTAGCAAAAAATGTTTATAACCCTCCCTCAAACTTTGTCACTTTACGTTTCAAGGTGTGTAGAATCTAAATTTGAAATGTCCGTCCGCCGTCCAGGCCATAAAATGCCTAAGAATTGACTTAAAAAACCCGTTCTTTCGCACATAGACTCCATTTGGGGTCTAGTTGGTCCTAACATTTAACCATGTGTTTAACAATAGTGTCTTTTTCGAGGCTTTGAGTGTTAGACGCACGCTTGGCAGGGGGTCACGGTGGGTGGTGAGGGGGAGGGGGAGCGGGGGTGGAGTGAGAGGAGGCACTGCTGCACCTTGTGGTGGCTGGAGTGACCAGGGGTGTAGCAGAGGGGTGTAGGAGAATGGATATTTATTACTTTTACGTGTTATACCCATATAATACACCGCGGCACCATGAAGTGGGTACAGCGTTCCTTTGAGGCATGAATATATGTTTTTTAAGCGAATTTTTGAAGAAAATTAAGCTATTGCTCTCGCCTCAAAATTTGTAGAGTATGATTTTTTGAAAACATTTTATGCAGAAATCCGTTTCAGGCTATTCTGAATCATATTCTGAAGTTTAACGCATTTTTTTATGTATGTATATACCTATGTATGTATGTATGTGTCATTCCAGACGATAACTGAACTGATTCGTTGGCCAGCATGAACGGATTACATCTTCGGGTTGAAATTTTCAAAAATGCAGTCAAAATTTTCAAAATAGCCTGTTTTTGCGATTTGTTGTGCGAAATAATTTTTTCAGCATACTAACATGTGGTATATTCGAAATCAGCGTAAAATTTCCTATAAGAATATGTATCAAGTTTTCAAAAATTCCAAAGTTGAAAAATCAGTCGAAAATCGAAATAATCGAAGATTTCTTCAAAAATTCGCTCATGGGGTCATGCTGCATGACTGGACTTTTCTAGGTCATATTTGTGTGTTAATACCAATGCTTTTCGTACGTACTTAGATAATGATATTATTAAGGCAATAACTATTTGAATAGATAGGAGCTCAAATCGAGAAATATAAACATGCGTATATAATTATAGAAGCATAGGTTGTGGCAACTCGAAATAGGACGTGCCGAGGAGTCTGGACGGGCCTTATAAAATAATAAACCTTTGTGAAATAATTGGCAGCGTTTTTACTGAAGGATGGCAACAACGCTCCCCTTAGAATCTTGCCACTTCCAGTGTCCCTTTAGACACCTTGTTCAATGCCGCTAATGACCCTTCTGGTTGAGCTGCGGCTCAAACCTTAATAAAAATAAAAAACGCTGCAAATTATTTCAATAAGGTTTATTATTTTTTCAATTGAGTATGATCGTAGTTTTAATTTATGAATGATTTGCATTCTAGATGGGCTGGATAATTATTTATAACATCCTATAGTATGGTATAATATACAAAATATACTATGGCTTGTTTAAGGTATAATATGTTTACTGGTATTACAAGTATAAGTAATAAATATCCGTTCTCCTACGCCCCTGGCGCCGTTCCGCTTTGCCCATAACACCGTACCCACCTCATTGTGCCACGGTGTATTATATGGGTGTTACTTGTAAAAGTAATAATATATCTGTTATCCTACGCCCCTGGCGCCGTTCTGCTACGCCCCTGGTGACGTGCTGCCATGCCCCTACAAGGCGAGTAACTCCCATAGTTCTCATAGTAGGAAAATCGTTCGCCACTTTTGGTTTATTATTTCCAATAATAAGCCTATGTGATCGTATAGCAAAAAATTTTTATAACCCCCCCTCGAACTTTGTCATTTTCCGTTTCAAGGTGCGTAGAATCCAAATTTGAAATGTCCGTCCGCCGTCCAGGCCATAAAAGGCCTTAAAATTGACTTAAAAAATCTGTTCTTTCGCCCATAGACTCCACTTGGGGTCTAGTTGGGCCTAACGTCTCGCCAGCTCGATCGCTCCACACCCATGGGTGCTATGAGCCAAAAATAGGTGAAAAAGTGTCTTTTTTTTTGTTTGTATATTTCAAGTTGTATAGAAATCGGAGATTTATGAGTGAAAAGAAAATGTTAGCTATTAATTTTATGGGAAAAAAGTGTTCTAAATGATACTCTTCTATTCAAAAAGAGATTTTGGATTTTAGGCTATTTTTTGCAATTTTATAGATTTTTTAAAACAAAATTTAATGAAGTTCAAGTTTTTAGCGTAATTTCGTACATAAATTGTTGAATGTTCTATTTCATAGTTGATAAACTTTTTATTTGACCAATCTTATGCTAAAAAATATCAATTTAACGATTCTTAGCCATTTTCAGTGATTTTGTCAGCACATTTTTTTGAAATTTGACCAATTAAATGATGTCAATATACAGTATAGGTAACACTTTTATGTGTTGGAAAGATGACTTGGTAATAAATTGTTATGTTCATCAAATATATTAAAAAGCGTAAAATTGTGAGATTTCGCTGCTGTAATGGATTGTACACATTTGTGAGGTCCGAAGCTCCGAGTTCCGATACTAAATATACTATAAGCGGCCTAAGATACTATAAGTAGGTACTAGACATATCCATGATCTTTTGTTTTTACCATCAAGGGAGAAATTAAAATGCTTGATTTTGTCTTGTTTATGGTGCTGTATGTTCTGAAAAATTCCTAATGAGTTGCTTGTTACCGTCTGTATCAGAATTGTTACTTTCTGTGTTTGATGTTATCCCTTTCTTATAGTTTGCTGTGATCTTGTCAAATGTTATCCGCCCTCTGTTTCTTTTTCACAATTTTCAATGATAAATCTCTCAAACTTGAAATAGGTCGGTGCCTAACAATGTAATTCACGAGACAGGGGTAGTACGTATTTGTATTAGGTACTTAAATTCTAATAACGTAGATGGTACGTTACCTACTAGTAAATATGCAATATTTCATGAACCTTCTATCACCTTGAGCTCTTTTTACCGACTTCATCCAGCAAAATAATTTGTTCATAGATGGGAAAATAAAACGATATGTATATCAAGAATCAAAGCTTATGAAACAATAGTACCCAACTATATTTCAAAAACATCGACCATTACCATTAAACTTGACTTAAATTAAACATTACTTCTTTAGGTACTTTTATTTCCAAAGTAAACATATTTACCTGATTCTTCTCCAACGTTAATTACCATCGTTTGTGGAAGTGGTTTTTCATCATGTCTGTTCATCCAGCCATCGAATCGGCTCCCGATTCTCGAAATTTTGAATCGATTCTCCGATACTAATAAAAATAATTCAAAAGTACCAATACTTTTTTTTTAAATAATAGATTTTTTAAAGAATCGATTCTTTTGACATGGATGTGTATTTTGGCTGGGGGTCAAGGAATTTTTTGCGACACTTTTTTTTCTCCACGGGTCAACGAACTTTTCGCGGCAATATTTTTTCTCCACATAAAATGCAACGCTCCGGCACTTTAGATTATTATTAACTCGAAAAGTAAAGGCTAGGTAGAAATCAATGAAGTACTTGTTGATATAAATGAAAGTGTACCTAAAATATACTTAAGTAGCAGTAAGTCTACCTCGGAGAGACTAGAAAAAAATTTTCGTTCAAGAAAACTTACAAGAGTGTTTATTCAATCAAACTAATGTGTTAGTTGTGAATTCTCACATGATCCAACTCTTGACAACCAAATACGTAAGTAATTGAGGGCATATTTTACTCGATTTTCAATAGTACTACCGCAATGTACTTCTACAAAAAGTAACCTAGTCCAAACTCGTAAACGAGTTCCACTATCCGCTTTACAAGCAGATACCATGTTACATGGATATGTCTTTGATTGGGGATTTCATAACGGTTGTCCTCGACTGTTGTCAAGAGGATGAAAATGTTTCCTATGGAGTGGAGTAAATGATGCTATTGCTTTACGTTAAGAATATTGTAACCGGCTTATTAAAATTGTTTTTATAGTCCAATCAACTTAGTTTTGGATTGTAGCCAGGTACGTAAGGAGGGGGAAATTGGTAGCTTGAGATGTGAGCATTTATCACATAAATCAAGCTCTTTCCAACGAGTGTACTTCTACAAAATATGCATGGACAACTGATGATTTAATTCCTGCGTTAAACAGCTGACGTGGTAGAACATGTGATGAATGAAGGAACCATACAACCACTTCAAAGTTGTCCAATTTTGGAAAACTGTCGCGCGAAACGAAAAGGTAAGTAGCATAAAGCATAGTTGAATCAACTATGAATCAATAACTAATGAATGGATGTGAAAAAAATGCAAGTTTTACACTGAAAACAATTTTTTATTTGCTATTTATACAAAACACGATTTGATAACACGTAGCTTTTATGAAGTAGCCTTTAAGATAAAAATGAGTTAATCTTAATGAGATGGATGGGCTTGCAGTGTCTTTACTAGTGCTGGTATTCTTGGTGAAGTTTTGGCAAGGGCACAACGTAAGTCACTAGCAACATCAAGTTTGTTCTGATTCTTTGTTTTTATTGATACAAGTGTTGAGAATGCTTTTTCACACAAGTAGGTGGTTGTAAAAGGCAAAAATAACCGAAGAGCTTCCTGTGACGCTCTGGGATACACTTGGAAGTTTTTGAGCCAAAATGTTGACTTTTCCATTTTTTTGAAGTCATATTTGGCAGAAGAATCGACGTTTCACTGTATTGTCGGACAGTGGTATTTGAGATAATTGCTTCCTGCTGTCAGCCCCAAGGATGATATATGATAGTTTGGGGCTCCTGAAGTTGGCTCGATGTTGCCCCTAAGAATGGTCGAATGGTCTCACGCCCCCCCCCCCCCCCCCCCCCAACCCGTCTTCACGCCCCCCAGTTTGGGAATCCATGCACTACACCAGGGGTGCACAAACGGTCGATCGCGATCGACCAGTCGATCGCGAGTGCTTTTTGAGTAGATCTCGAGAAGAAAATTTTTTTTAATAAGTAGGTAACTAAACTACAAAAATGTATTACGTAATAACACTGCTTGCGGCAAAAGGCGGCTTTATCAAAGGAACGCGCGGTACTTGTCAAAGAAAAGCCGCGTTGTTTCTAGACTAGACTGTTTGGGTCAACTTACTTGTGCGAGTCTGCATTTTCTGAAATGAAGATAATTAAGTCAAAATATCGCAATCGACTAACTGACGATCATACGTCATCATGCTTGCGATTGGCACTCAGTGGTTACGTACCATCTTATGAAAAGTATGCTGAGGACATGCAGTGCCACGCTTCAACATCCAAAGTCACTCCTTAGTTGAGTTTAACACCATATGTAACTCTTTTGTTTTGTAACAACGAATAAACTCGCAATTTTGAATAACAAGGAGTTTTGTTCATTGATATTGTAGAGAAGAACTTGAGTAAACCTAACCCAAACCTTGACTAAAATAATGTAAATTGTGCGGAAAGCTAATATCTATATATGCTACGGTACACCCTACCTAGGTAGAGGTAGGGTGTATCGTGTATGTACGACAACCCTGCATCACACTTACTTGCAGCCTCTCAGAGTCGATCGTAAGTAGTCTAAAAATATTGAGGTAGATCGCCAGCAGTTCAAGTTTGAGCACCCCTGCACTAGACGATGCATAGACCTCTGATCAGCTTGATGGGCTCCTAAAACTCATGATTTCTATCGTATTTAATCTCTGAAGCTGTAATTCAGAGAATATTGAAATGATTGGCTCTTTCCCAATCTGCTGAGTAAGCTAAAATCTCTCCTGTTACTCCTAGGAAGTTGAAATTAGATATGTAGACTCTCTGGAACACTAAGAGACAATTGAATTGGGTCTTTTCTGATCAGCTGACTGAGCTAGGGTCAGGGGGGGGGGGGGGGGGGGGGGGGGAGTGTGTTCCTGTTTTTCATAAATCTGACTTTGTGATGCTACTATTTCCCTCAAACTACAAGTTGAATAATGACTACAGTTTTATTACATTCCCCAGACCTTTCTACGTCGAAAAACGTGTGGATATAATGAATTGAAGTTAGTAATTCATTAAGAATTGGAAAAAACCTAGGAGCATTCAAACAACGTTGGGCATACAGGTATAGTGGGGCAAGTGCGTTTTCAACTTTCTACCCGAAAAATAATAAAAATAAAATGAACCAATGTAGGTAGATGTTAGGTATAATTTGAAATAAATTGTTAATGAAAAATAAAACGCCGCAAAATTGATCATTTTTAGCAACTCAACATGAATTCCTGAGTGGATAAAATGGTCAATAAACTCATCCACTTGTTGGCTGTCCTCTGATTCGCTGTCGACTGGGGAATGAGGTTTGCGTGAGAGAGAATTTGAAGGCTCCAGATTTTGGCAGAATTAGATAGGACTGAGGTTTGGGAGAAGCATGCGGTTGTGCGTGAGGGTTGAGGAAGAGGTTCTGAATGGAAACTAGGCTTCAAGACCTTGATTTTCTTATTTTTTTCTGGTAAATTCATGCGGTTTTTAATGAAACGCACTTGCCCCTTATTTAAAAGCGCACTTGCCCCACTGTCAAAAAAATAGGGGCAAGAACGTTTTACTGATTTACCGCATCAATTTTTGTAGCCTTGAAGTTATCAAGTGAGCAGTTCGTACAGAGACAAAAGGTCGAAAGATAAACAGGAAAGGAAGGGTTTTTAGACAAGAAAACCATTGAAAACTGTACCTCCCTCAGATTCACACTCTGATATCGGACGAAGACTTCGCGGAAAATGGTTCCAATTATGCTTATTTGTTCACTGAGGATGTAAAAATTTTTATCAGATGATCATAAACACCTGTTAATCTTAATAAAACGAAGAGACGCACTTGCCCCCTCTGACCCTAATTTAATTGAGACATTTCTAATTTGAGACACAAAACACATATTTCACTGGGGGAAAGATGAGACAGATCCATGTACCGATGTATCTGCACGTAGTGTAGACACTCAACATCAGTTTACTGATTATACAGGGTGATTCCCTCGCAGATGCAAAAAAAAAAAAAAAAAAAAAAATTTGGGTGAAACTACATCAAAAATGGAGTAAAATGCCGCCAACTGAATATTTTTATCTCAATCCGTTCTCGAGATATGATTTTTTAAAGGCTTTTTCAGAAAAACCGTGTTTTTTTCCTTTTAAACTCAAATTTCTCCACTTTACATCATTCAATTTTAACTTTTGACCACATTTTCGGAATCAACATTAAATTTACTATAAGAATGGTGTACTTGGGTTCTTAAAAAGTACCATCCAAAGGCCCTCACATCAGCTCAAACATTGAAGATTTTGAAAAAAGAATATTTCTGAAAATCTTTAAAACTTTTCTGCTCTTCCAAAACGAATCCTGGAAACTGGCAAATCTCATGAAAACTGCTTCGTCTAATATGCTTTCCAACGGTATAATCAAGTTTACTTTTATTTTGTTATTTAGTGGAGAAAACTATGTTTTAATGTTAAAAAATGTGGGTTTTTCAATTAAATTGTTGGTTTTCTCGAAAGATGACCCTCCATGAACCAACGAGTATGGGGTCGGTTTCTATGTATTTTTTCACGCTGTATCGAATGGTAGCATTTGTAGATCTCTCCAACTCCGTTATAACCAAGTTTTACACTTAAAATCGCAAATGTTTAGTTTGTTTGTTACGATTAAATGTATGTGTGTTATGGGGTAAAACTAGTTAATTAAAGTGTATAACTCGATTATAACGTAGTTGAGAGGTATGCAAGAGTTTCCATTCGATCCAGCGAGAAAAAATACATAAAAACCGACCCCATACTTGTTGGTTCATGGAGGGTCATCTTTCGAGAAAACCAACAATTTAATTGAAAAACCCACATTTTTTAACATTAAAACATTATTTTCTCCCCTAAATAACAAAATAAAAGTAAAATTGATAATACCGTTGGAAAGCATATTAGATGAAGCAGTTTTCATGAGATTTGCCAGTTTCCAGGATTCTTTTAAAAAGAGTAGTAAAGTTTTAAAGATTTTCAGAAATATTATTTTTCCAAAATCGTCAATGTTTGAGCTGATGTGAGGGTCTTCGGATGGTACTTTTAAGAACCCAAGTACACTATTCTTATAGGAAATTTAATGCTGATACCGAAAATGAGGTTGAAAGTTAAAATTAAATGAGGCGAAGTGGAGAAATCCGAGTTTAAAATGAAAAAACACGGTATTCCTGGAAAAAACTTTAAAAAATCATCTCTCGAGTACGGATTGAAATAAAAATATGCGGTTGGCGGCATTTTACTCCATTTTTTATGTAGTTTCACCCAAATTTTTTTTTTTTGCATCTGCGAGGGAATCACCCTGTATATTATACTCGTATGACATTCTAGTCAATATTTTACTTTTTCGTTTTTACTATCCCTAGTAGAAGGTACCTTAACAGGTAATGCAGCACTAGAAGGCTGGATTTACGTTTTTCATAGAATGACCAACATATAGGGTAAAGTACCCGAATTCTGACACCGCTCCTAATTCCGACACCTCAACTTCAACTTGAAGAAATAAGGCTTCAGATTGCGGTAGAAATTCGAACTTGGCGCCGAAATTTCAAAAAATTATTCATTTTCGAAGTTGGTAGGCCTGTTTACGTTTGGCGGGATACTAGAAGCAGCTAACGAATATTTTCCAGTCGTGTGTCGAGATTTCAGTGGCATCCAGCGTGTTCCTTATCAGTTTGGCTAAGGAAGTAAGTGGACTAGTTAAGGTTTATCATCTAGTAACTAGCAGTATCACTCGAACCATTGTGTTATTCCAACTAAATAAATGTTGTAGATTCATGATTCATTATTAAAATAGCTCTATTGTGTAAGATTAGGAGGTTAGGCCCCTGTCGGCATTAGGAACACTGATATCAAGTTGGTTCCCAATACCGACACCCTGTCAAAATTAGGTAATAATACCCAACAGGTCGTGAGCTATATGAATGAATTGGGTTTTTCGTGAGTTTTTGTTCTGTGGTTGATTCATTGATTTTCTCTAACAGGAACCTAATTTCGACATCATTTATTCCAAGTGGAAAAAGTGTGTTCTTATTACCGACAGGTTCTGTTTCTAATTCTGACATGTCATTTCTAATCTTGCACCACCTAGGATAAGCATAGTAATACTTGAATGATTTGCCATAACAAATTATTATATAATGTTGTGAGGGTTTGTGAATATCCTCCTAGCCTATGATGACACTGACGGATTTTAAAAATAATTTTAGGTGCCACAATGCCTCCTCAAAAACGAGCTTCCAAGTACAAGCCGGAAGATGTTCAAAGAGCATTGGACAACGTCCGCCAAGGGACCCCAGTTTCAACTGCAGCAAGAGCTCATGGCATCCCAAGAGGAACCTTAATTGATAAATTAAATGGTAAATCGACGGTGGAGGCTAGAATGGGTCGTAGATCTGTGCTCACAAAGGATGAGGAAGACATTTTGGTGAATTGGATCCTCACTACTGCCAAGGCAGGTTTTCCCGTTTCCATTTCTCAAGTGTGTAACAGTGTTCAGCAATTAGTAAAACGATTAGGGAGGGAAAACCCCTTCACAAATGGTCTTCCTGGAAGAAAATGGATTAAAGCCTTCCTGAAAAGGAATCCTCAAGTTTCTGTTAGAACATCAGAAAATTTAACCATTTCCAGGGCCTCTATTACCGAAGAACGGATTCGTTCTTGGTACGTTGAAGTAGAGGATTTCATAAAACAAAATGGTTATGAGAGTGCCCTCAGTGATCCTAACAGGGTTTTCAATGGGGACGAAAGCGCATTTTTCCTTTGTCCATCTGGTAATAGGGTGTTGGCTAGGAAAGGGGACAAGTCAGTTTATCTTCACGTCAACTCGGATGAAAAAGAATGTTTAACTGTGTTGGTCACAGCAAATGCAGCTGGGACTTTAGCTCCACCCTTGATTGTGTACAAGTACGAGAGGATACCTGCACATGTTTTATTGAATCAGCCAAAGGGTTGGGGAACTGGAAGATCAGACAGTGGATGGATGACGGGAGAGACATTTTATGAGTTTATGGCAAACGTGTTTTCTCCATGGCTTGTAGAGAAAAATATTCCACTTCCAGTGATTTATTTCATGGATGGGCATGTATCCCATTTGACACTGCATTTAAGTACATTATGTAGAGAAAATGGTATAATTTTGATAGCCTTCCCACCTAAGGCAACGCATGTTATTCAGCCAATGGACGTCTCTGTTTTTCGTACTCTCAAAGAAGGATGGAAGATGAAAGTGCATGAATGGAGGGGAAAGAACATGGAGAATCCGCAACTAAAAAAACATCAGTTTGCCGGTTTACTTAAAGAAACTCTGGAAGAACGCATCACACCTTCTGTGGTGAGCAACGGGTTCCGAAAATGTGGCCTTTTTCCTTGGAACCCGTTTGCCATTTCCTTCGATAAAAACACGGGCAATCCCACACTTACTCCCCAACCACCCTCCACTCCTCAATCTCAATTATCTAGGTATCAAACCGCACTGTCAGTAATTGAGGAAGTTATTGGCTCTGAAAAAGTAGAAGCGTTTGCCCAGTCCTCTACATGGACCAAAAATAGTGAAGACCTTGCTCTTTATAATGTATGGTGGGACATTAAATTGAAAATTGGAGAACCGCCAAACCAAGAAGTTTCACCAATCGACAGCCAATCAGGAGTAGTGGACATACCAGCGATTCCCGATGTGAGAAACTCTAGTTTCAACACACCGCACAAGAAAGTTGAAACGGATAAAAACAAGAACTTACTTCCGAGTCCTTTCAAAAAGGTTCTAATATGGCCACCAACTAGAGAAGAAATGGAAAAACCAAAAAAACGTAAGCGGGAGCAATTGCCAAGCGTCGTCACATCAGACCAATTTATTCTATACCATGAACAAAAACAACAAAAGAAGCGGGCAGCTGAGGAAGAAAAGAAGGAGAGGGCAGCTGCTAGAAAGAGAAAGAGAGAAGAAAAAGCTGAAGAAATGAGAATGAAGAAAGAACAGCAAGAAAAGGCTAAGAGAGATCGAATTATTCAGAAATCTCGAAAGTCAAGCAGAAAGAAGGTTATTCCAGTCTCTCATTATGATTCTGACGAAGAAGATGAGCAGGAGTGGGTTCCATCAGGTGATAGCTGCGATGATGTCAGTTTGAATTTATCCATAGACTCTGAAGCAGAGGGTGGTGATGGGGAGGGTGGAAACGTAGGTAACCCAAATGAAGAAGCAATTTTTATTTTTGATGAAACCCCTGTGGTTGAAGAGCCTTTGAAAGATTCTTCTGTTTTGCACGATGCCCCTGTTTCGGGAGAAGCCCTTGTTTTGGAAGCAGCCCCTGTTTTGGAAGAAGCCTCAGTTTTGGAAGGTGCTCCTGTTTTGGAAGCAGCCCCTGTTCAGGAAGAAGCCCCTGTTTTAGAAAGTGCTCTTGTTTTGGGAGCAGCCCCTGTTTCGGAAGAAGTCTCTATTCTGGAAGAAGCCCCTTTTGAGCAAGATATTTCTGATGTCGATTTGATTAAAGTTGGTGATTTTGTGATTGCTCTTAGTAGTAATAGGAAGAAATCAGATAATATGAGCAGAAAGCAAGCATGTCAAATCTTGAAAATAATTTCTGATCATGAAGCAGAAGTTCTGCCCTTAAATGCCTGCAACAGGCTTAAAACTGTGTTTTCGAATGAAAGGAAAACTCCGGTCACAATCTGCATTGACCAAATAATGAGTAAACTCATCCCTCCTCTTGCTTTTGGGGGTAGTACTAAGAGGTATCAGTTTCCGAACTCATTGTCTGTGGACTGAAACGTGGTCATTTTATTATTATTTTTTAGTTATCCAAACTTTTGATCTCATTCTTTCATGTTTTGACTTATTGATTATCAAGTATACTAGTTGTTATTTTAACTTTCATTTGTTCCTTTACCGTTCTACATTCCTAAACCTACCTATTGTATCTAAGTCATAAACTTACATAGGTAAATACCTATTTTAGGTTCTTGAGACTGATGGCAATATCACTACTGCGATTCCAAGTTAGTCTCGCATTTACTTACTCTGGCTGTTCTACCTCGTGGTGACTGATAGTTTTAAGACAATAATGGCTTTACTACACATGTAATGTGTCAAATATTTGTTAATAAAGCATTTTTTATGAAGTTTCGATGATTGTTTGGTGCATTTCTTTCGAGTGTCGATATTAGGTACGTAAAGTGCCGGCATTAAGAACATTCCCATCTGAAGGTGTCGGGATTAGGAGCACAAACACAATTTTGAAATTTAAATATTGAAATGTGAAACGCAATTAATTTTCAATGTTTTACTAGTGCATTTTGTAGAGGAGATCTTGATGAAGATTTTTAGCTAATTAAGATGTAATTTTGTTGGAAAATAACAGTCACAGCTTGGAATATATGGCAAAAATTCCTTAAAGTGTCGGTATTTGGGTACTTTACCCTAGAGTTTTTCCTAATTCAAGGATAGAAGACGTTGGAATTCGAAGTAAATTGTTGAAAAATGCATGTATTTCAAAGTTTGTATGTATTAAGTGAAATCAAAGAATTCTCAAAGGATTTCACTTTATTTATAATGAACTAGCTGGTTCACCCATGCGTTGCACAGATTGACTTGAACATTATCAAATAGCCTGTGACCCAAGTTGAAGTAATTCTGATCCCCAGTTGGTTCAGTGACGTTCAAAACGCTCCTCCCCCCTCCCCTCCCCACTGGGTCTTTTTTCAAAAATTGGAAAAAAGTAGTCTTTGATTTAAATTAGAGTAATCCAAACATATAGCATTTACAAGTCAAATTAACCTTTTTACAAGTCAAATTAACCTTTTTACAAGTCAATTTAACCTTTTTACAAGTCAATTTAACCTTTTTACAAATCAAAATAACCCTTTTACAAATCATAATAACCCGCCTTGAGCAATGCGCAAAAGTCGTTGAAGGGCAAAGAAAAGAAACTGAATACATTGAATACGACAAAGTAGGTGTAATAATAATTAAAAAATATCAATTTTCCAACCAAAAATATATCAAAATTTTCCAACAAAAAAATGAGGTAGGTAGGCAAAGAGGTCAATTGTAGGTTGAGTTCCAAAAGTAGGTTGATCAATATGAGTCCCGAAAAAAAAGGTCACTGTCATTGCTGCTGCAACTGCACAAATCCGACTCGCTCATATCTAATTATTATAGTTAAATAGTAGTTGACACTCGAAAAACTAACGTTCACTTCAACAACGGAGAAATCTCGACAAAGGTTATCGCCAACAAACAGAAGGGTATGAAAATTACTTAAAGATCACAGTGAGAAGGAATACTGGGGTAGAAATTCATGAAAAAGGAATGCCAGTTAAACCCATACTCCTATTTCTTTGCCCTTCAACGACTTTCGCGCATTGCTCAAGGAGGGTTATTTTGATTTGCAAAAGGGTTATTTTGATTTGTAAAAGGGTTATTTTGATTTGTAAAAAGGTTATTTTGATTTGTAAAAAGGTTAAATTGACTTGTAAAAAGGTTAATTTGAATTGTAAAAAGGTTAAATTGACTTGTAAAAAGGTTAATTTGACTTGTAAATGCTATACTCGGCAATCAAATCCCCAGTTCGTTTAGTGATGACAAAGATACCCCATCCCCCCCCCCCCCCTTCCCCTAAAACACCCCTTCTATGGGTTAGATTTGAAATTTTCCAAGTCGTCTCCAAACCTATTCGACAACTCAGATCCCCAGTTTGTTCAATGACGTTAGAAACGCTTTAACTCCCCCACCCCCTCCATCGTGGGTCAGATTTGAAAACAGTAATCTTATACTTGAATTGGAGTGATCCAAACATACTCGACAATCAAATCCCCAGTTTTTTCAGTGATGACAAAGATCCGCCATTCCCCTCTCCTCCCCCAAAACACCCCCTATGGAGCACATTTGAAATTTTAAACCTTTTAAACCTTCTCTGGACTTCCACAAATAATTCATGACCAAAATTAGCCAAATCGGTCCAGCCGTTCTCGATTTTTAGCGAGACTAATGAACAGCAATTGATATATATATATTAATTGCTACGCAATTCTTAGGCCCACCCCCAATAATTTTTTTTTTGTCCCACCACTAGAACCCGCCAGGTCGTGGGTTCGAATCCCAGCCAGGCTTGAAAAAAAAAATTTTTTTTCTCGTGAGACGAAGGTCGTGGGTTCGAATCCCAGCCAGGCTTGAAAATTTATTTTATTTTATTTTATTTTATTTTTTTTTAATTTTTTTTTTTTTCGTGAGACGAAGGTTGTGGGTTCGAATCCCAGCCAGGCTTGAAAATTTTTTTTATTTTATTTTTTTCTCTCGTGAGACGAAGGTCGTGGGTTCGAATCCCAGCCAGGCTTGAAAATTTATTTTATTTTTCTTTTTTTTTCTCGTGAGACGAAGGTTGTGGGTTCGAATCCCAGCCAGGCTTGAAAATTTTTTTTATTTTATTTTTTTTTTTTTTCTCGTGAGACGAAGGTCGTGGGTTTGAATCCCAGCCAGGCTTGAAAATTTTTTTAATTTTATTTTATTTTTTTTTTTTTCTCGTGAGACGAAGGTCGTGGGTTCGAATCCCAGTCAGGCTTAAACATTTTTTTATTTTATTTTCTCGTGAGACGAAGGTTGTGGGTTCGAATCCCAGTCAGGCTTGAAAATATTATTTAATTTTTTTCTCCTGAGACGAATTGCATAGCAAATTATCCTCGCTTTCTACACAGTAGAAAAGAGAAAAGATCCGGCGAGGCGCGAAGCGCCGAGTATAGATTAGGGGGGTCCAGGGGGGCGAATATATTATATATATATTATATATATATATATATATATATACATATATATATAAATAATTAAATCTTGAATACCACCTTAACAGGTCATGTAGTACTTGGAAGCCCGGATTTACGTTTTGCAGAGAATGACCAAAATATAGACTTTTTTTCTAATTCAAGGATAGGAGACGTTGGAATTCGAAGTAAATAGTTGAAAAATGCATGTGTTTCAAAGTTGTATGTATTAAGGGAAATCAAAGAATTCTCAATGGATTTCACGTTATTTGTAATGAATAAGTAAATTTAGAAAACCATAACATAATGATTAAAAACATCAGGTACAAAATGCATAAGAAAAGAACGAAAAAACACATTAACCACCAACCAACCACCACCAAAAAGATAGATAATCAGAAGATACAAAAAAAAAAAAAAAACTAAAAATACACCATTAGGTGTATTTTTCTATTTATTTTTATATTTTTTATATTTTTTATTTATATTTTTTATTTTTTATATTATTTATATTTATATTTTTTATTTTTATATATTTTTATATTATTAGGTGTATTTTTATATTTTCTATTTTCTATTCTAGGTGTATTTTTCTTTACTATTCTCATTGTTATATTCTATGAAAGTTGGCTTGAGGGACGGAGGAAAACTGGGGAACTGGGGAAAAACTGGGGGCGCTTCGGACAGAATTCGTAAATCCTCTTTCTTGATCACTGCAAAAACCAAATTTTTCGAGTTGTAAAATGATGCAATACGAGTTGGTAAACCATTACATTAATAATAATTGAGGCATATCATATATAATAGCTAGGCATAGAATTTGCAGATAAAGTTCTATTTTTGACATTTTATGTCTTTGCTTTGGCACATTAAAATAAAAATTTAACGATTCTTAGCCATTTTCAGTGATTTTGTCAGCACATTTTTTGAATTTTGACCAATTAAATGATATCAATATACAGTATAGTTAACACTTTTATGTGTTGGAAAGATGACTTGGTAATAAATTGTTATGTTATCAACTATATTAAAATCACGATTAACTTGTTCATATCCATAGATATTCCGGAACTATAGTAACAGTAGCTGGAGAGAAATGAAACGCTTGCATACGAGTCTGCAACGCATTGGGACATTTTCATGTGTTTACCTATGAATGGTCAACGTCATTTCTGATGGTCATAATCATCGTTGTGGCCACTTGGGACAAATTTTTTTCGTGACGATTTTTTTGTTATGTGCCATATGAAAGACATGAAAATGTCAAAACTGTCACGAAAAAGTGTCCTCGAAAAGCGTTACCTACATTTTACGATCATTCTGATGATTTCCGCTTACAACCGAGTCGTTGCTAGGGAAATGGTACTTCGTCGTTTTTCATCCCACAAAATTCGTTGACCATTCGTTCGAAAGCTCTCGTTTTATCCAACCATATTATGTTAACTACTGCGAAGTGCGTGGCCAACAAGCTGAGTTATGAGCGTGGTTATTTGAATAATTGTGTACACTCAGGTGATCATTCTCAATAATTGATATCGTGAACATGATTGCAACCGCTTGTTAATTTCTGATGATTTCATTGAGCTGGTGTTTTGATGATTTGATTCATAGCAGGTGATCCGAATATTGCGATAACGGTTTGATTTGTGAAGAGGTGGTTAAATCATTTGAATAACTAATTTCTATACTTTAGGCTCAAGGAAGCTGTAATTTGGTATGTAGTCTCTTTAGGATATTTACTTCACGATGCCCAGGGTCTGGATCAGGTGAGTGGCTCTTGAAGCTAATTTCTATGCTTTACACTCTAGGAAGCTGTAATTTCGTATGTAGCCTCTTTAGGACATTTACTTGACGATGCCCAGGGTCCGGATCAGCTGAGTGGCTCTTAGAGCTTGTATACGAGTCTGCAACACATACGAGTCTGCAAATAAAGACATAAAATGTCCCAGTGTGTTGCAAACTCGTATGCAAGCGTTTCTCATTTAAGGTTACCGACACCCATTTCAGTAACCTGGTAAAATGAGATGGTACATTTTCTTTTGATTTTCACGTACAACCAAGCCTTTGCTGGGGAAATTTTACTTCTTGAACAAAAATCGTTCCTCACTCGTAGGAAAGCTCTAGATTTATCACGCATTCCTTTTAACATGGAACATGTTTTTTTCAAATAAAGAAGGTCTTTTAGCAAATAAAATTGGTCTTTTTGCCAATAAAATGAATCTTCGTATAAATAAATGTACATACACTCCCTACAAATGAATTAAGTTGTAAAAAGGCCAATTTTATTCGAGAAAAGATAATTATTATTTGCTACAAGACCTACTTTATCTGCAAATTCACACAATAAACCACAGGTGCAGGGCAGCAGAGGGGAAACTGAGGCTCCTCGGAACCACCCTGAAAACAATGATAATAATAATAGTTAAATAAAAATAAAAATGTAAGTCTTACCTGCTGTGATTGTTGTCAGATTCAAAAAAGATTTTTTTCAATAAGTTTGGGTAGTCTTTGAAATCCTTCAAATTCCCCGTTTTGACGATGTTACTAGCATTTTCAGTGATGAATTCATGAACATAAGCAACAAGCTGATCCAGGCTGAGTTCTTTTGCAGTGGTATAGACCTCCACAACATTTTTTACTGTGATTCGACCCTTAAGTACTTCCACGCAGTAATTGACAAGATTCTCAAGCTTGAACTTGCTGGCTCCTTTCAACAAATCCAAATTCACGCTTTGTTTTTTCGGAAACTGATCTGGGCAGTACATGTATCCCACAAGGGTATCCAAAGTCTTCATGGAAACTCCTTCAATGAGGTATTTTTTATGAGGGAGTTCCTCCGCAAACAAATCTGCGAAAAACTTGCTTTTTTCAGCTAGCAGGCTTTTGTGTACGAGAATATCGGAATTCCCAATCGTGAGTTTTGCATCTGCTGAAATCCCCCAGAAATACTTCATTGGGGAGGAAGACGGCCGAGTTTTCTCCAGTGACAAGGTGAGATCAAATGGGTACTTTTCTTCGTCACATAAACGAAACAACTTTGTAGTAGAATGTCGATCCCATGTGCAACAGATTGTGGATTCCCTAACTATAGCGCCATTATATCTGCAGGATAATTTGATAGTTATAGGTAAGCTTTCATTATCAAAAAGTCCAGATGCACCACATCTAATCTCAAGTGCATGACAAACATAACGTCTTTTAATTTTTTGAATGATATTCCTGAAAGGTTTCCTCCGCATCACATTTGTATCGCTCTACTACAAATCTATACACTTTGCCATTTTCAAAAACGGATGCTGTAAATTTATCACGTTGACCACTGTGCATTACTCTCCAGGTGACATTTGAGTGTGATGGTTGATCTTCATCCAAAATGGTTTGCATCATTTCATCAAACAGCTCAAGATTACTTTCAAGTTTTCCCCAGCTGTCGCATGCACTGACACCACGCTTACGCTTCTTAATGAAAAGACATATTTTGACCTTAAGTTCTGAACGTTTGTAAAGATCCGCGGCAAGTAAATAGTCGACCGCATTCCCTTCTGTTAAGCGCTTTTCGATAATGTCATCACACGCTTTGGCAAGGAATTCCAAGTCGTACTTATCAGCCAGATGCAGCATTTGCTGAGTGTGCCGCATTAAATACGAAGGATCCTTGGTGTAGATATAATCGAGGAAATCCGAAAATGCATCTTTTGCGGTGTCTTTAATATTGACGGTGTTTGAATTCGATTCCTCCATGTTGGTGGAGAACATGGCGCAAAATACTGGGCTGCAAGCGGCCAAAACAGCTTTGTGGGCGGCGAACTCGACATCTTCCACAACGAACACGACATCCGTCAATACACCTTCTTGCCTTAACTTATGTAGGGATGAGAGATGAAGGGGGTCCATCTTGCCAGCGTAGGTACCACCTAAAATTAAAAAAAAAAAAAAGGAAAAGTTAGTCATGCAGTAAGAATGAAGAGTGAATTATTGTAAACTAGCCGCTCCGGCTCGCTACACTCGCCTCCACGTCCAGCAAGGGGGGCAAGCCCCCCGGACCCCCCATTAAGTTGCTCGCTTCGCTCGCAAAGTGTGGGGTGTAGGGAATATTGACCGCTTCGCTTGCAAAGTGTGGCATGTAGGGAATGTTGCTCGCTTCCCTCGCAAAGTATGGCATGTAGGGGATGTTGGTCCCTAACCGTAGGTCCCTAAGGGTAGGTTTAACCTCTGTAGGGGATGTTGCTCGCTTCGCTTGCTTGATGAAGTTATACTGCCCACCCAACTTGGCAGACGTTTTTTTCTGTTGGAAATTCTTACAAACAAATTAAATCTTATAAAACTATGTGGAACCACAAAAAGTTTATTAGGGAATGTTGCTCGCTTCGCTCGCAAGGTATTGCTGCATATGTGTAGGGAAAAACCCGTATTTATTCCGTTGAAATGAGTCATCGAGTCCCTTCAAGACTTAAGTGCGTAGGCCTGCTGGCAACATTGTGAAACGGCAGCGGGCTCGATTAAAAATGTCATTTGAAACGCTTCGCCTCGTATTTTGACCGAATTCCCGTCACTTTTTTCGATATCCGATTTCGGATTCAGATTCGGCGGGATCAAACCTTTATTTCGCCCACGAAAACCGTTCCGAAAAACGTACCTTTATGGGGTATATTTCAATCGGAAAAAACGTAGTTTTTCGTCGGACTTTTCGAGAAAACGGGTCCGTACTCTCGCATTTTTTTAACGTATTTCCCGATACTTTTTTCGTGATACGATCGCGCCGTCGTCTTTCTCGTTAAAAAACCTACGAAACCGGTATTTTTCCGGAATTTTCAACGGCCGTTTAATGGGTAGGGGAAGCGGGGAAGTCCAAAAAGCGCACATTAACCGTTACTTCGACCCCCCTCCCGCCCATGGTTCGGGTGGGATTAGAAAATTTTAATTTCGCTTATACACCCTATCGGAAAATCTCAAGAAGATCCCCTCACTCGTAGACTCCCCCCACTCAGCCGTTTGGCCGTGCATAGACACGACAGACAAACAAACAAACAAACAAACAGACGGAGTTTCATTCTTATAAATAGTATAGATAGATGGGCAATCAATTTCACTTGTGGTCATGGAGGGGCTCGTATTCACTATGATGTCACTCGTGAGGGTGCTAACAGACTGGAGCTGCGCTAAAAGCAAGGGAAGAGAGCAAAGAAAACAAGCGAGTTTGTTTTCGCCGCTCTTAGCGCTACTATTATAACATGAATCCTGATGATTTAATAGGTATTGTGTTCAGGAAAAAACCTTTATGGGATCAGAGGGATCCAATGCATCTTAATCGGTAATATCCATCCGATTATATTCATGAAACCTTCTCGAAGTAGTAGTAGTAAGTTGTTTATTGTATTAAATCAATGATTATTACAAAAAGTTCAGGTCCACTTACACATTATCATAAGAAAAATATATAATAGCTAAGAAATAAGTCAAATATCTTCTTCCTAATTTAGCTAACGAGGTCCTAATTTTCCTAAAATAAACGAGGTCATCGATATGAAATTAATATAAATAATATTATTATTTATATTAATTTCATATCGATGACCTCGTTTATTTTAGGAAAATTAGGACCTCGTTAGCTAAATTAGGAAGAAGATATTTGACTTATTTCTTCGGATTATTAATCCGTTATGAATCCATAACGTCCACGCTATACCTGTGGTAGTTCGTACAAGCCTATCCTGTTGTACACTATACAATGCTAATGCTGTACGTATCAGACACCTATTCGGTGAGCGCAATTGATCGAAGAGCTAGTGCACCAGTAACAAAATGAAATAAATTCAACATTTTCTCCCTATCACCACCAAAATCGAGCAAATTAGCGAGACGATCCTCATCCTCAACTACTGGGAACCCACAAATGTATTTCGCAATGAATTGCCTTCGGTACGGTTCTAAGATCGGGCAACGTAGACAAAAATGGCAGAGGGTGTCAGCTTCTTTCATATTGCATAAGCTCCCGCTTCTAAACTAATGAGAAGTACCTCTATAATAAACAGTTACGAAAAACTTTGAAGACAGACGCAACTGGCACAACACCCTCTCAATCTGTACATTTTGAATGAGTCCCAAGTACTTCTGCCTACCTGAATTGTCCGCTATCCTCCTATAGAACATATTAAATCTGGCACTGTACACCAGATTGATGTCCTGGCACCAAAAATGGTTGTTGAGTTTTTCGATTAGTGACGGTAGGATCGATTTCAAATTTCGAGGGTCCTCAGCTGTTAGGATATCGTGGAAGCCAAGGACAGCAAGCATGTTGAAAATGCAGGTATACCAGTTGTTATGATCAGTTGAACTGGTTGAAGAATTATGCATATTCTCCAATACCCTAAAACAAATCTTGGGCCACCTACTCTCATCCATCATAGAAATCCTGACCCAGTAATTAATTGCTCTTTCATAAACAATGGCCTTAAGTGCAGGGAACCCAGTCTCAATTCGTAAAAAGTGATTCGGTGTATTACGTGGGAGATAGAGGAGACCTTTCAGAAATTGGGATTGCACTGGCTCAAGCTCGTCGCCATACCATACCCCCCAGACCTCAGCCGAGTACAAAACCACTGACTCCACCAGCGATCGAAAAAGTGCTCGTTTGGGATACCATGACGTGACCCTGCCTTTTGCGAAAATAGCTTTGTTCGCAGTGCCGGTTGGAAACGGTTACCAACCGTTGGCGACCAGGTTTGTGATTGGTTTAGTGCGCATGCGTGTCCAACACCTAATTTCAAACCGTTTGTAACCAAATCCGCACTGCGAACGGGTTTGACTAAATTTAACCGTCGCATAGCCTCCAACAGCTGTAACCTGCTTGGTGGGCTCGCGCCATCCTTTATATAGGTAAACATTACATGTAGGTATGAATAAAGAACCTGAACCGTAAAGAGATGGCCTGCAAGACAACAAACAGGTTGAAAAATGAAAAATATTCATTGGGAACAAACCTTCCAACAGGAATAAGAAATCCATGCTCTATCTTTTCTTGCCTCCAACTGATGATTTTGTGGGAGAATGTGGTGTTTATCTCGCGGGAAGAATTTAAATCGATCTCGAAGTCGACCGTCGTTCTTAATTTTTAATGTTATATAGCTTTACAAATAACTCTTCAGTTGAGATTGAGTAATAACATTTTACTGTTTGATTTTGTATTTTGTTGCTATTCAGACGAAGATTCCCATTCTACGTCATTGTCACCAATAAGATTTTCCATATCACACAACTAGTGGGAAACTTTCAATAAATAACCGTAGAAGTAAAACGAGGGTAAATGCAAAGGTAGAACTTAGTGAACAGTGCACGTCATGCAGATGTCCGACAGCTTTCTCATCTCGTTCGGCTGGCTTATCTTATCATCTCTCAGCTCGCTGAGCTCCCGCTACTCTCCATCTCACAGTAAAATGATTTGATTGGCTACTTCGAGTAGCGGTGTGGTGGGGGACAAACCGTCAGATCGGTCAGCAGAAATTTCTCTCACCGGTCTAACCGATCCACAACGCGTTTCAAACAGGTTTGGTGGTCACTGCGAACGGACCACTATGGATGCTACACAGTCATAGATTTCCTCAAAAGGACACTGCGAACGCCCCAAACGCGTTTCCAACCATTTCTTACAGGTTTGATGGTCACTGCGAACAAACCTAATATCTCTCAAACAGCCAGCAGCCGATTTTGCTAACATTCTCGAAGCTCATTGTACAAATGATGAAATTCCCCGTCTACTTTTTGCCTTCGAAGTAAATACCAATTTCTCAATGACGAGTTTTCCGCAGAGAAATAATAGTCATCCATCGTCTAGAACAGCCTTACTCAACCTTTTTGTCTCACAGCCTTACTCAACCTTTTTGTCTCACGGGCCACATTTGTGTGTTCCGTAGTTGAAGCGGGCCACAGTTCACAAAGCAGGTATTACAAATCTTTGTAATACGAATACCTTAGTCAAGGGACAATAGAACTGTAAAATACATTTGAAAAAATAAGTATATTTACAAAATCAATATTACAAAAATCATAGTACTTAATACAAAATTATTGTGATTTTTGATATTGTGACAGGCTTTTAACTATGTGAGACAGATCAGTGTCTCCGCTTTTAACGTGGGTTATCTTTGGTATTTATTTCGTCAAAAATGAATTGAGTCAGTTCGGTAAGTTAAAATAGGAGTGAAACAGAACCGAAAACAGAAGAAATATAAAATGACTAAATAGAGGAGGAAACGGGTATAGGTAGGTAAATTTCATTCTATCGGACAAAAAGTGACCCTAGCTTATGAGGGCCACACAGAAAAGCTTGGTGGGCCGCAGGTTGAGTATGGCTGGTCTAGAAGGATGTGAACCGCACAGACTCTCGCTCCACTCTGAATCGGCCAACTCTCAGCTCTCTTCTCTCGCTTTCATCACAGCTCCAGTCTGTAAGCACCCTAACTCTCGCCCCTTTCTAATGCTACTGATGCCTTATTCTTCTCGGCCCACGGATCTGGTGCTGGACCTGGGGGTTTTCAAGGATGCTGAATCTAACCCCCCCTCAAACTTTGTCACTTTACGTTTCAAGGTACGTAGAATCCAAATTTGAAATGTCCGTCCGCCGTCCGGGCCATAAAAGGCCTAAGAATTGACTTAAAAAACCCGTTCTTTCGCACATAAACGTTTAACCATCCCGATCGCTTTACTCGCATAGATGCTATGGGCCAAAAACGGGCAAAAAAGAGTCTTTTCGACGCGCTGGCACGCTTGGCAGGGGGTCACGGTGGTTGGGGGGTGAGCGGGGGGGGGGGGTGGAGTGAGAGGAGGCGCCGGCACCGCGGCTTGTGGTGGTTACGGCGCCGGCGTTCGTTCGAGGCATGAATATGTATTTTTCAAGGTCATATTTGTGTGTTAATACCAAAGCTTTTCCTACGCATATTTAATAACATATCCTCTCGACTTTTCGTACGTACTTAGATAATGATATTATTAAGGCAATAACTATTTGAATAGATTGGAGCTCAAATCGAGAAATAGAAACATGCTTATATAATTATAGAAGTATAGGTTGTGGCAACTCGAAGTAGGACACGCCGAGGAGTCTGGACGGGCCTTATGACGTACGCTAGCTAACTAAAACTACGATCATATACCAATTGAAAAAATATTAAACCTTTGTGAAATAATTTGCAGCGTTTTGGTTTATTATTTTCAATAATAAGCCTATCGTGTAGCAAAAAAATTTTATAACCCCCCCTCAAACTTTGTCACTTTACGTTTCAAGGTGCGTAGAATCCAAATTTGAAATGTCCGTCCGCCGTTCGGGCCTTAAAAGGCCTTAGAATTGACTTAAAAAATCTGTTCTTTCGCACATAGACTCCACTTGGGGTCTAGTCGGTCCTAACGTTTAACCATCCCGATCGCTATACTCGCATAGATGGTATGGGCTAAAAACGGGCGAAAAATATGTCTTCTTCGAGGCTTTGAGTGTTAGATTTACACAGGCGTGCACGCCTGGCACGCTTGGCAGGGGGTCACGGTGGATGGGGGAGGGGGGTTGGTGAGGGGGGGGGGGGGGTGGAGTGAGAGGAGGCGCTGCGGCACCTTGTGGTGTCTGGGGTGACCAGGGGTGTAGGAGAATGGATATTTATTACTTTTACGTGTTATACCCATATAATACACCGCGGCACCATGAGGTGGGTACGGCGTTCCTTCGAGGCATGAATATATGTTTTTTTTCTAGGTCATATTTGTGTGTTAATACCAATGCTTTTCCTACGCATATTTAATAACATATCCTCTCGACTTTTCGTACGTACTTAGATAATGATATTATGAAGGCAATAACTATTTGAATAGATAGGAGCTCAAGTCGAGAAATATAAACATGCGTATATAATTATAGAAGTATAGGTTGTGGCAACTCGAAATAGGACACGCCGAGGAGTCTGGACGGGCCTTATGACGTACGCAAGCCAACTAAAACTACGATCATACTCAATTGAAAAATAAATAAACCTTTGTGTAATAATTTGCAGCGTTTTTCATGTAAGACGTCTTATTTTTGAGGTACGGACGGACCTGCGTTTTGAAAAAAAAAAAAAAACTACGATTCCAGGATAATTTATGTTCAGTTAAAAGGTGATGTTCTTGTAGGAAATTCATCGCTGAACACGCCTAACCCACATATGATGGGTCTGAAATGCCTCCCTAACGTGCCTTATTCCTAAAAACAGCCAAAAACATGGTTTTGGTTTATTATTTCCAATTATAAGCCTATGTGATCGTGTAGCAAAAAAATTGTATAACCCCCATCAAACTTTGTCACTTTACGTTTCAAGGTGCGTAGAATCCAAATTTGAAATGTCCGTCCGCCGTCCGGGCCATAAAAGGCCTAAGAATTGACTTAAAAAAACCCGTTCTTTCGCACATAGACTCCATTTGGGGTCTAGTTGGTCCTAACGTTTAACCATCCCGATCGCTTTACTCGCATAGATGCTATGGGCCAAAAACGGGCGAAAAAGTGTCTTTTTCGAGGCTTTGAGTGAGACTTACGCGCACGCCTGGCACGCTTGGCAGGGGGTCACAGTTGGTGGGGGAGGGGGGTTGGTGGGCAGGGGTGGAGTAAGAGGAGGCGCCGCGGCACCTTGTGGTGTCTGGGGTGACCAGGGGCATAGCAGAGGGGTGGAGGAGAATGGATATTTAGGCGTCCGAGGCGTATCGGAACGGATATAGTATATATTTTATTACTTTTAGCCCATATAACATTTAACCTACCTTGAACACACTAGTATATTCAGTATATTATATCATACCATAGTATGTTACAAAAATAATTGATCCAGCCCATCTAAAATCCTTCGTTCTTCTTCTTCCCAAAAGCTTTTCAGATAGTTCGAACCAAATCGTTTTTAAATTAGAACTGCATTACATGGGCAGGTTGGAGTCTGAACCCTCTGGATGAATAGCTGTTTATTTATATTTCTGCCATAGGTAAGTGGGGTGTCGTCACCCAAGTAATTTCGGACGCAGAATCGACTGGGATATGTCCCAGATGCTTTTGGAATCCAGTGTACCTACGGTTTTAGTTTGATTCCTATAGAAATTAGCTCCGTGGATTGAATGAGACCACTCGGGTGGCTGTACGATCATCTATTTGCTCCCCATCGAGAGCGCAGCCTGTAACGCGAGAACAGAGGTGGATACTAGGAAAGAGATTGGCAAAAGCCCCAGAGCATGCTGGTTACTATAGCTGGCTATCTGATTCAGAAATAATAAACCGTTATGTAATAATTTGCAGTGTTTTTTCACTGATTTTTGACGATTTTCCTACAGTTTTTTGAAAATATTTGTACAAATCACACCACTTGGCGACCTGAAAAACATTGTGCTATCACTTGGACTATTTCTGCGTCGAATGAGACCAACAGCAGCTCTGGAAGTGTGATAATTGATTTTTCGCGATTTTCTCAACTTTTGAACTTCTCAAAACATCCACTAGGGTGTACTGGCGTCATTACATCACTCATTCCCACGCCAAAAACCCGACCTGCATTAGGTATGTTGGGTGTCACACACAAAAGTGGGAGGTAAGGTATGGTTAGGGAGAAGGTCAAAAGTGAGAAGGTCAATAACACCGTATTTTTAATTTTTCAGTTTTTCCATCAAATTGACGAGACCTTCTCGAACGATCAAGTTAGTCCCCCACCCCGGCAACTACTTGGAACCGTTCCATACAAGAACTGTGAGTTCTTCAATTCCGTTCAACCTGTTCGTTGAGAGCAGTAGCAGTCTCGTGACGTTCTCTCTTGTGGCCGCTCTACACCTACCACACAGCCCTCCTATTTTCACATGCCCATCACTATCATCATTGACTTTTGACATGGATATATCTTTGCTCTGGGGGGTCAACCAAAAATTTCCGTCACGCAAAATTTGTGTCACAATTTCAGTGTTTTTCACTTACAACCCAGCCGTTGCTAGGGGAATGGAACTTCCGCAGTTTTCATCGCACAAAAATCGTTGGAAAGCGCTTGATTTATGTGATAAATGTTCACATCCCAAGCTACCAATTTCCCCCTCCTTACGTACCTGGCTACATTCCAAAACTAAGTTGATTGGACTATAAACAATTTTAATAAGCCAGTTACAATATTCTTAGCGCAAAGCAATAGCATCATTTACTCCACTCCATTTTTATCATCTTGACAACAGTCGAGGAAAAATGGAGGACAACCGGTATAAAATCCCCGATCGAAGACATATCCATGTAACATGGTATCTGCTTGTAAAGCAGATAGTGGAACTCTTTGTTAACGCTTTTTATTGTTCTTCCACGAGACATATTGTCAATAAATTCAGGATACAAAAAAAGCCTTTGTATTTAATCATGAAAAGGTGAATAATATCAACCTAAATTATACCAACTTCAATGAAAGCAGCACGATTAAGTACTGGTTACTGAAGCATGATTTGATCAATAAAGACAGTTTCCAACTTGGAAAATGAAATTCCTTTGGTGCTTTATTATCTAGGTATGTACAGGTTGTTTTTGATGTCAATTATTGTACGTACTCAATAATATTAATAGGTGTCAACGATATTGATAGATGATAATCGATGTTTGTCTATCCCCCTCACCCTCGATCACATAACAGTTTAGAGACGTAAATGTGACCTTTCATTTGTGACTCATGGAGCTGCTCCGCGTTGAACGGAATTGAAGAACTCACAGTTCTTCTTATAGGGAACGGTTCCAAGTAGCTGCCGGGGTGGGGGACAAACTTGATCGTTCGAGAAGGTCTCGTATCAAATTGCACTCTCAGACCCCCCCCCCCCCCCCCCCCCCGGTCCGTTAAAAAACCGAGTTTTAATATTCAACTTACTAATTTTAATTAACTCTAAAAATGGATAAAATAAATTAACTTCGTTAAAACCGAGTTTTACAATTCAACTTACTAATTTTACCCCTGAAAACAAATGAAATTGAGCATAACAAATAAATTTAAAGTTTGAGATTTCAAGTGTAAACCTTGGAGAGATCTGTGTGACAAACAGTAAAAATCCAGCAATCGGTTCAGGTTGCCTCAAAACGGATTTCCACGGAAAATTTTTTGGAAAATTCTAGGAGCCATTGCAGTAGCTTCATATTCTACGAAAATACGCAAATACAGTTACTTAAATACACACTTGGCAGGAGTAGCATAGCTGAGTCATTTCTCATGGAAGGGCGACAGCAAAGGATTTCATTTTATTTTATAGTTTTAGTATTAATTTCTAGTGCTTGTTGCTGAGTATACGAAGACTCTTAATAAACTGTCAAACGTTCATATAAGTAGGTAGGTGCTCAATGACTTTTTGTAATGATCTGAAATCACGGACGCTTTCATATTCATAAACCTACCTATGGATTATAAAAGCATAATACTACTTAGAAAACATATTATCCAAATAACTAATCAGAACGTTAAAAACTACGATAAATACGAAAAGGTAGGTACCTACCGATGAACTAAGGAGCACTAGGTTTATTATACTATTTTACTAGACTTACTGCATGCAAATTCGTATACCTATGTAGACTTTCTCTCTTACAGGTTCATCCTCAATTGCTACTTCCGCGCAAAAATAACATTTTCTGGACAATATCACAGAATTGTATTATATAAGTAAGTGGGACCTACCTAGGCGAAATGAAATACAGGGCATGAAACCGAGATCAAGAAACAACAAAATGTAAACAAACTCAAACTAGCAATATGCTCGGTTGTTTTGTGTTGTATCAGTTGTTTTGTGTGTGTGCCCACCGGGACCCTTATAGGAGACACTCGACATATCTAATACACGTCGGACTCTTGGCGTGGGAATGAGAGATGAAACGCAGTTTTGTGTGTAGAGTTACACTCTTTTCAACTCTTTTGAAACAACGCCAGTTCGCTCTAGTGGAGGTTCGGAGAAGGTGGTATCAGTTGTTTTGTGTGGTATCAGTTGTTTTGTGTGAGTAGAAATACTGCTACATTCGATTATTTTAATATTTTCTATTAAACTATTTCAATAACCACAGCAGGCTTCTATTTATTGTATTCTTGCTTTATTTTAACTGGGATATATTCGTAAATTAATGGTATAATACAACGGTAAACTGTTTTGAATTGAACAACCAAGCTTGATCAAATAGGCAGTGAAACGTAGGGTAAGTTCATGGGGGAAGTTCACATGGGAATTTTGGTGGATACTGAATAATGGATATTTTTCTAGGGAAAAATCGCATACGGGCTAGCCCCAAAAGGTAGTGGGGAACGACTTGATTTCAGTTTGGAGTATCCACATTTCCGTTTCGTTGACTAAGTGATTTTACTACTCTCTGTGGGGCTGTACAATATCCACGCCATTTTGCCCCTACACAAACGAATCTAATTAAAATTTCTTTATTTGTAAGAGCGTCTGAAGTACGGATGCTAATCGATTTTCGATTAACTCGAAAAATCGATTTTTTACCTCCAATTTCCGTTTTTTTTTTTTTCAATCGATTCAGTGTACCTACCGATTTTTATCCAGAAATCGATTATTTTTGTGAAATCGATTTTTATTGCGGTGTTTGTTTTCTGTATTTTACTACTCTTTGTATTGCATGTGTTGCAGCACACCCACGAAAAGGAGAGAATAGACAACAGCAAAGTATAAAACATGCAATTATCGTTTTAGTCTTGGTTAACTAGACAGAAAGGGAAAACGGATAAAAATCTATTGCGTTAAATTCCACTCCCACCGTTGGAGAGGAGGGGGGGGGGGGTGTCATTTCCCACGCCAGTAAGTAGATTTATCTCTTCTAGTGCAAAGCTTTATTCTTACTGATTTCGTTTTGATTCATTGTCTCCTAAATTTCCTTTTGTACCCTCGTCTTTCCCAAACCTTTATCTAATAGGCACATTGAAACTCGTAAACGAGTTCCACTATCTTCTTTAAGGCCGCTACACACGTTCCTTTCCTACCTTCCTACCTCCTACCCTCCTCAAATAGGATGTTTCTTACAGACGCTCCTTCATTTTTCCTCCTTCTTCCTACTGCTACACTTGTTGTCCCTCCCACCCTTTTACTTCCTTCCCACGGTCATTCAGTGTGACCCATCGACGGGAATTTCCCTTTTTGTGGGGGAAAATTGTGGGCTTTGATCCCACAACTGAGGTAACTGTTTGAGCATTTCTATTATTTCACTTAACACTGCTTTTTCCTCGGCCATTTCAATAATAAATTGACGGGGAAACAAACAAACTAACGACGATCTTCAGACACCTTTTGAGACACTGGATGATTGATAACAGATGATAACAGGAGTTGGTACACATGGCGGGGAAAACAGGGAAAAGTAGGAAGGAAGGAAAGCAAAAATGCCTCCACACGCTCCTCCGTGGAGGTTGAAAGAGTGGGGGAAGCTCCTACGTAGGAAGGTAGGACGGGATGGAGCTTCCTTTCTTCCTACGTAGGAGCTTCCTACTTTCCTCCCTCCTTCATGGCTACACACGTTCCTTCACTACCTCCTTCGTGGGCGTGGCTCCTTTTTGAGGAGGTAGGAAAGGAACGTGTGTAGCAGCCTTTACAAGCAGATACCATGTTACATGGATATGTCTTTGATTGGGGTCTTTGATAACGGTTGTCCTCGAGAGTTGTAAACAAATCCTTTAACTTTAAACAAATCCCTGGGCCGCATCCCGACTAATTGCAACAAAATAACGGTTTACTTATAGAAATGTTGAAAATAACTGTGGAGAGAAGCCACTACAATGAGTTGTTGTTACCAGTCGACTGTTGTCAAGAGGATGAAAATGTTTCCTATGGAGTGGAGTAAATGATGCTATTGCTTTACGTTGAGAATATTGTAACCGGCTTATTAAAATTGTTTATAGTCCAATCAACTTAGTTTTGGAATGTAGCCAGGTACGTAAGGAGGGGGAAATTGGTAGCTTGGGATGTGAACATTTTTTCACATAAATCAAGCGCTTTCCAACGAGTGGCGAACAATTTCTGAACGATGAAAACTGCGGAAGTTCCATTCCCCTAGCAACGGCTGGGTTGTACGTGAAAAACACTGAAATTGTGACACAAATTTTGCGTGACAGAAATTTTTGGTTGACCCCCCAGAGCAAAGACATATTCATGTCAAAACCAACTGGTTGAAAGGCAGCACACTTTCCTAGTTATTATTTTTGATCAGCATACCCAAAGATTACTTTTTAAGTGTGTAGTGTGTAGTCCAGAATACCTTGTACATACTTTGTTTATGATTCTTTGTTAAACTTGGCTCACTCCAATATGCTCATTGATGACTCCAACTTCCTCATTATATTTTTACTATGCAAAAGATATCATCATAGTTACAGTAACAGTACCTACCAATATTTTCCTAAATAATTTTAAAAGGTAAAATATTTCGTTAACTTAATACATCATGCTGTTTTTATATAATAGATAATTTTTTTATTGTGTTAAAAATCGATTTTTATTAGAAATCGATTTTTTTGCCCAATTAATCGGTACAATCAATTGTGAGCTCTCAATTGAAAATCGATTGTCAAAATCGATTTTTGGCTACCGATTTTGCATCCCTAGTTTGAAGTCGCTAGGCAACCGGATTCGTATAATAATAATAGTAGTTGTGTTTTACTAATTACATTCTTTAATTGTAGGTGTTAGGTACTGAAGTTGGAAGCGTAAAATTATTATTTTTGATTGTATCCATACAACAAAATTCTGCATCCTCTATAATTTATGGAGGGGCTCTGCCCACCCTGCCCCTCCTCAAATTACGCCACTGCTTGGCAGGAGAACGATGAGGGGAGAAATCACAGAGAAATAGCAACAGTTGAGAGAAATGAATTGAAATGCAGTTGAGAAATAAAACTTACGTATCAAGTTGTAAAACGGATAACGCGCTCCACCAACTGACAACGTTTTCAACTTCTCTTCCTATCTGGAATTCAAAATACAAAGATAAATTAGGCAATTAAGGATTTAAAAAAAAACTATAGAAATTGAGATTCTATAATGGGGAATTTTCATGGTTATTTGTTCAATAAAAATATCTTAATGATAGCTTTCAAAAAGAAGTTATGTGATGGGTATCTGACCAGTAATACGGAATTCATTTGCACGATGACGTCTATCAAGGACTAGGTACCCCCCCCCCCCCCCCAGAGGTGCAATGGGGGCCAAAATCCTCGAGAAAGAGAGAGAAGAGTGACAGTATCCCGTGAGAGAGATACCACTCCTACTAATAGCATTAATGTGCTATGTTCGGAGTAGATTGGTTTTCCAGTTCTAGGATCACCCATCCATCGCCAAACGCAGCCTTTCGAAAACACGGGAAGAGGCGCCCGACGCCCGTTGGTTGGAGCGACGGCAGCGCATTCCCTTGGATCTCGCGGGAACTGTCACAGCAATGAGGGGAGAAATCGCAGAGAAACAGGAAAAGTTGAAGGAAATGAACTGAAATGCAGCTGAGAAATAAAACTTACGTATCAAGTTGTAAAACAGATGTGTTCCACCAACTGACGACGTTTTCAACTTCTCTTCCTACCTGGAATTCAAAATGCAAAGATAAATTAGGCAATTCGGGATTTTTAAAAAGCGATAGAATTTGAGATGCGGCAGTACGGAGGCATTTTGTGGACAATTGATTTTTCAAATTTTATTTGACTTATTTTTAATATTATTACTTAATTTTTTTTTAAATCTATTTTAATTCAACTACTTTTTTTTGTCTGATTTTCAATATATTCAATCCCTTGTCGTGCCATAGTACGAGTATAAGATGTATGCAAAATCCTTGTAAAGCTGTATGCTGTATATAGACCACTTTTGGTCTTAAACATAACAAATTGTTTTTATTATTATTACTATTATAGATTCTAGAATGGGGAATTTTCAAGGTTATTTGTTTATTTGTTCAATAAAAATATCTTAATGAGAGCTTTCCTTAAATGTGTTATGTAATGGGTATCTGACCACTAATACGGAATTCATTTGCACGATGACGTCACGCGTGATCTTCCTATCCATTTATTGTCCAAACTAAACAGACTTTTGAGCTGAAAATCGGTACTAGTGGGTTTTCAAGTGAGCTGAATCCGAATCTGAAGGTCAAATGTGTGAAAGTCCCAACACATGAAAGTTCCCCATTTGGACTATATATATGTGACTTAAACGGGCAACAAGAGAAGGACGACCACAGAGTAACAGAACACTTAAACAGAGAAGAAAGCTAAGGCTTAAATGATTGGCAAGCATGGATATTATGAGCATGTTCCATGCTTAAAAAAAAAAAAAAAAAAAAATATATATATTGGCTGGTGAATGGGGAATTTTTATGGTTAAGGTAAGTCTTCGGTATAGTGGCCTCAACTACAAACTTTTACATATGAACCCACATGTTAGAACAGGCATTCCTATAACTAAAAAGAAGAAAGTTTAGGGTCGGACAGAGATATTCACTTCTGAATTTTTACTATGGGATTGACTACTTGAAGTTATGTACCTTTGATATGCGAGCTTGCGAGCAGCCAGACCACCAAACTATACGCATCATTTACGGAAAAGGTCAAATATAGTTTAGTCGGACCAATAGAGGTGCTGTGGCTAAGTAACTATCAATCGAGTAGCTGTCATTACAGATAGATACTGCCCAACTCTGCCCTCCATGAACCTACCAGGGAGAGGTTAGCGAGCCTCGCTCAGCGACGGTCCGCATCTCCTAATATTGGTGCTAGAGACCTGAAACTTCAACCAGACGGTAACCCTTGGTTTTAGGCTGTTGCACAGGGGGTCGGGGGCGGCAAGTCGGGGGCAGAAGGGGCGGTAAAAGTGGTATCCAGCAGGATTTTGAACCCCCAGACCCCCGAAATTCGATTCAGCGGTGTTCACAACCATATAAGACGGGGTCTGGTTGACCGAATTGGCGGCTTGACGGTAGGGGGCGGTAAAGCAGGTATACAATATCAATGCACTAGATCTCCTTTAATATTGGTGCTAGAGACCTGGCACTTCGACCAGATGGTAACCCTTGGTTTTAGGCAGTTGCTAAGGGGGTGGGGGCGGCGAATCGGGGCGGAAGGGACGGTTGGGGGCGGTAAAATAAGATAATGCAAATTTAACTACATTTTGCCGTCCCCAGCCGCCCCCGATCGGAGTGCCACCATGAAACGTATACAGTACTAATAGATGATTTACCTAAACATTGAAACCATTTCCAGAGTTTAAGGCGGCGTAGGAGTTGGGAAAATGGAACAAACCTGAGAAAAAATACAGATTTACCAACAATTTGCCGCCCCCAAAGGCCCCCAGGCGTAGTGCCACCTTGAAACGTATACACAGTACTCGTAGATGGTTTACCTAAACATTGATACCACTTCCAGAGTATTAGGCAGCGAATGATTGGGGTAGACGCAATAAATCATAAAAATAACGGCTAACTACGATTTGCCGCCCCCAGTTCATCCAGCCTCGGTCCATGTATCTCCGTACCTGTTGGTGCTAGAGACCTGAAACTTCGTCGAATGGTAACCCTTAGAGTCAGGATGTGGCCAGTGAATGAGGAGCGGAAGGGGCGGTTGAATCCAAATATTGCTGATTTCACTACGTTCTGCCGCCCCCCGTGGCCCCCAGGCGTAGTGCCACCTTGAAATCTATCACAGAACTTGTATAACGTTTACCTAAACATTGATAGTATTTCCAGAGTTTTAGTCGGCGTAGGAGTGGAGGAAATGAAACAAACCCGAGAAAAAATACAGTTACCAACTCTTTGCCGCCCCCCGTGGCCCCCAGGCGTAGTGCCACCTTGAAATCTATCACAGAACTTGTATAACGTTTACCTAAACATTGATACTTTTCCAGACGTTTACCTAAACGTAGGAGTGGGGAAAATGGAACTAACATTAGAAAAAAATACAGATTTACCAACTCTTTGCCGCCCCCAGCGGCCCCCAGGCGTAGTGCCACATTGAAACGTATACACAGTACTCGTAGATGGTTTACCTAAACATTGATACCATTTCCAACATTTTAGGCGGTGTAGGAGTGGGGGAAATGGAACAAGCCTAACAAAAACACATGTAAAATTCTCCCTTGATGGGGAAAACAAAAGGTCATGGATATGTCTAGTACCTACTGCTTACCAGTAGGTACCTACTACACAATTGTATACCAACCGTGTAGTGCCTTCTTTTCACAAGATTATTCCATTATGGTTATTAGTTTACAACTTAGAGTAACTACAATGGCTTAGAGGTTATGAAATGTTGTGATAAAATGAGAGCATTCCAAAAAGTGGCGAACGATTTTCCTATTATGAAAACTATGGGAGTTACTCTTCCCTAGTAACTCATTGGTTGTACGTGAAAAATCAATAGAAATTCTACCTAGCCTTCACTTTTCGAGTTAATATTAATCCAAAGTGCCGGAGCGTTCCATTTTTTGTGGAGAAAAAAAAGTGTTGCGAAAAATTCCTTGACCCCCAGCCAAAAGCAATATCCATGTCAAAATACAGATTTACCAACTTTCAAAAATTCAGGTCTCTAGCACCAACGGGAACGGAAATACATGGAGCGACGCTGGGTGAACTGGGGGCGGCAAATCGTAGTTAGCCAATATTTTACAGATTTATGGCATTTCCCCCCGCTCCTACGCCGCCTAAAACTCTGTAAATGGTATTAATTTTTAGGTAAACCATCTTACGAGTACTGTGTATACGTTTCAAGGTGGCACTCCACCTGGGGGCGGCAAAAAGTTAGTAAATCTGTATTTTTTTCTCATGTTAGTTCCATTTCCCCCACTCCTAAGCCACCTACAACGCTGGAAGTGGTATCAATATTCAGGTAAACCATCTACGAGTACTGTGTATACGTTTCAAGGTGGCACTCCAATCGGGGGCCGCTGGGGGCGGCAAAATGTAGTTAAATCTGCATTATCTACTATTACCGCCCCCAACCGTCCCTTCCGCCCCGATTCGCCGCCCCCACCCCCTTAGCAACTGCCTAAAACCAAGGGTTACCATCTGGTCGAAGTGCCAGGTCTCTAGCACCAATATTAAAGGAGATATAGTGCATTGATATTGTATACCTACTTTTAAGCCCCCGATTCGGGCAACCAGACCCCGTCTTGTATGGTTGTGAACACCGCTGAATCGAATTTTGGGGGTCTGGGGTTCAAAATCCTGCTAGATACCACTTTTACCACCCCTTCTGCCCCCGACTTGCCGCCCCCGACCCCCTGTGCAACTGCCCAAAACCAAGGGTTACCATCTGGTCGAAGTTTCAGGTCTCTAGCACCTATATTAGGAGACCTTATCTCCTAAGGACCGTCGCTAACCTCTCTGGTCATGAACCTACGAGTTTTGGGTCGGTTTCTACGTAATTTTCCACTGTGAATCGGATGTTAACACTCGCAGATCTCTCCCAACTCCGATATAACCGAGTTCCACACTTTAACTCACTAGTTTTACCACTAAAACAAATAAAATTGAGCACAACCAATAAACCAAAATTAGTGAGATTGTGAGTTTAAGAGTAAACTTAGGTTATAAAGGAGCAGGAGAGATCTGTGAGGAAAACTGTAGAAATCCAAATCGTTTCTAAAGCCCTCAAAACGAATTTCCATGAAGGAAATATTGTTAAATGTTTGGAACCATCGCAATAGCTTCATATTCTACGAAAATACGCTAATATAGTTACCTACTTGGGAAATATAGAGGAACAGAAACAGTTGAAGGACAACTAAAATGCAGATAACGAATGAAACTTACCTACCAAGTTGTAAGACGAATAACGTGTTTCACCAAATTGATTTCTTCACATCTATTCCTGGATTTTGAAGTTCAACGATAAATGAGGTGTTTTAGGATAAAGAGTTTTATAAATACAAATCAGTTCCGGAGTAATAGCGTTTATGTGAACAACCGACAACGGGAATGTCCGAAGCAACAGGTGGGATAACAATAGGGAGGTTCCGATACTACCGATATGACTGATATCGATCAATAATCGATACTTTTGTATTGGTATCGAATCATCCGATATTAAAGTCGTATCGAAAGAAAATCCGCAGTATCGAATGAGCACTTCCTTTTTAGGTTAACATAATTTTAAAATTTCGTAAGGTCTATCCGTCAACAATATTGAAACTCCGAGTGCTCGGTTTTGTCAATAGAGAAGTGGTAGCTTGCTAGAAGACGCAACACCTACGGTTGGTGGTGGTGGTGTTTCCAATTTAAGTCAGGTCGATATCGACACTGATAAGAAGAAGAGATTGGTCTTGTCGGTTTCACATGGAGCGGTATGTCTTGTAAGCCGGTTTCACATGGAGCGGTATGAGCGTACAACCCGAAAAACGGAAGGCCGAAAAATCCATTGGAGGGGGCGGCGGAATGCGGCACGTTGTTCACATGAAACGGCACCTTGGTGAACGGAATCATAACCTTCATACTGAAACCCTCTCTGATCTGAAACCTCTACTTGAGATTATCAACATTCCTGTCCAATGAGCTTGCGCTCCGCTCGACGGAACGCGACAACAGTATAAAAATTTCTTCCGTCGTCCGCAGACCGCCCATTTCCGGCAACATGGCAGCCACCATCCTCAACTCTTGTCCCAACAGCGTTCCGTCTTTCCGTCTACCGGACATACTGCTCCATGTGAAACCGACTGTAGACGGAAAGACGGAACGCAATCTGATTGGCTGTTGGGACAACAGTTGAGGATGGTGGCTGCCATGTTGCCGGAATGGGCGGTCTGCGGATGACGGTAGAAATTTTTAAGCTGGCCACTGACGATCGTTCCAACAAGCCAAATGGCGAGTTAGCGCGCCAATGGAATGACGTGAATGGCGAAACTCGTCGGGTATGGAGTGGAGTGACGGGGCGTGATGGAAATCCATCCAGTTATGGCAAAAAACTTATTCTAAATAAAATTCCACTGATTCAAAAGGGATTTTTGATTTTTAAATTTTTTTTGCAGTTTTTTATAGATATTTTAGCAAATTTTAATGACATTTAAGTACGTTTTAGCGAATTTTTGAAGAAAATTAAGCTATTGCTCTCGCCTCAAAATTTGTAGAATGTGATTTTTTGAAAAAATTTATGCAGAAATCCGTTTCAGGCTATTCTGAATCATATTCTGAAGTTTAACGCATTTTTTTATGTATGTATGTATGTATGTATGTATATATGTATATATGTATGTATGTATGTATGTATGTATGTATGTATGTGTCATTCCAGACGATAACTGTCCGTAGAATTGTGCTAGAAACTTCAAACAAATTTTAAAATGTTAAGGACACAAAACGAAAGTTCAAGTTCGTTGGCCAGCATGATCGGATTACATCTTCGGGTTGAAATTTTCGAAAATGTAGTCAAAAATTTCAAAATAGCCTGTTTTTTGCGATTTGTTGTGCGAAATAATTTTTTCAGCATACTAACATGTGGTATATTCGGAATCAGCGTAAAATTTCCTATAAGAATATGTATCAAGTTTTCAAAAATTTCAAAGTTGAAAAATCAGTCAAAAATCGAAATAATGCCGTTCGCTAGTTGTAAAAAATCGGTAATATTTGCATGAAACATTGTCCAAATTCAGATTGAACTACTCTTATGGAAGTATCCCTGTATAACCAATCCTAGAACCATGCTGTTTAAAACGTAGGTAGTAGGTGCTTTAAAAAAAAAAAAATGTAATCACAACTGATGAGTTTACTCTGTGCATGTGTTGATAATTTGATTCCATGTTTGTCTATCAAAATCATAAACTAAAATTTCTCAACACGATCAATAGCGACTGAAATGTCGAAGATTTCTTCAAAAATTCGCTCATGGGGTCATGCTGCATGACTGGACTTTTCATCATAATTTTGAGCAAAAATTTTTAATGTCCTAGTTAATCGTTGAAAATTTAGTTTTGACTAAAATTCTGCAAAAAATAGAAATTTAACGATTTTTGGCCGTTTTTAGCCATTTTTAGTGATTTTTTTGGTACAATTTTCTAAATTTGACCAATTCATTGTGCTCAAAAATTGTTGTCCAACAAACTCATCATTTCTTTTAAAATGCTTTAGTTTTTGGCAAAAGAACGGGATTTTTATATCAATCCTATGGAGAGTTATCGTCGGGAATGACACACACACACACACACATATATATATATAATATATATATATATACATATATATATATATATATATATATATATAGGTATATACTTCGATATATAGCATTTCCGAATTGAGTTAAACTTTTTCCATGTAGGTTTAGTCCTTTTCCATTTAGGTTTAGTCCTTTTCCATTTTGGTTTAAACCTTTTCCATTTAGGTTTAGTCCTTTTCCATTTTGGTTTAAACCTTTTCCATTTAGGTTTAGACCTTTTCCATTTAGATTTAAACCTTTTCCATCTAGATTTAGACCTTTTCCACTTAGATTTAAACCTTTTCCATTTGGATTTAAACCTTTTCCATTTGGATTTAAACCCAGGAAATTATCGTGGAGTTAGAGGTAAAAGTACCCAAGTCACAAATTCAACACGTGGGAAAATCAAATGCAGAATATTATGATTATTTAACTGTTGTTATTATTGGTGATCAATATCATCAAACTATGTATCCAACCTAAGAAAATAATCATATTTACCAAACTAACTTTTGACATTTTAATTTGATTTTTGCACAATATGGATTTACCTCTTCGATACTTTTACCTCTAACCCGACGTTATTATGCCACAACTTGAAAATTAAATTATTATATATATTACATTTCTGTGCATAAAAAAACACTTGCATGATTTAATTTTCAAGTTGTGGCATAATAACGTCGGGTTAGAGGTAAAAGTATCGAAGAGGTAAATCCATATTGTGCAAAAATCAAATTAAAATGTCAAAAGTTAGTTTGGTAAATATGATTATTTTCTTAGGTTGGATACATAGTTTGATGATATTGATCACCAATAATAACAACAGTTAAATAATCATAATATTCTGCATTTGATTTTCCCACGTGTTGAATTTGTGACTTGGGTACTTTTACCTCTAACTCCACGATAATTTCCTGGGTTTAAATCCAAATGGAAAAGGTTTAAATCCAAATGGAAAAGGTTTAAATCTAAGTGGAAAAGGTCTAAATCTAAATGGAAAAGGTTTAAATCTAAATGGAAAAGGTCTAAACCTAAATGGAAAAGGTTTAAACCAAAATGGAAAAGGACTAAACCTAAATGGAAAAGGTTTAAACCAAAATGGAAAAGGACTAAACCTAAATGGAAAAGGACTAAACCTACATGGAAAAAGTTTAACTCAATTCGGAAATGCTATATATACAGATAAAAAGCGTTAAAATCCAGGAATCATTTCAGAATGCCTCAAAACAGATTTCGATAAAGAAAATTTTTATTTTAACATTTTTGGAGCCATTGCAATAGCTTTATTTTTCAAGAAAATTCGCTAAAAACCAACAAAATTATTGTAAACTAATTTTAATTTAATAAAAAGTGTTAGATTGTGTTTTGTTTTCAAAAAGTGTTGGAAAATCTGTAAACAAATAAAAATGATAAATATTTACGAGAAATTCTATAAACAAAACATTATTGCAAATTGAATTTTAAATTAAAAACTGATTTGGCCACATGGTCTTTTCAATTTTGCTTCATATACAACTATGTAAATATTTACCTACCATAAAACATCCGTCAAATTGAAATTCGAATGTCCTCGCCAGTAATTAATATAATTTCTAATGACACAAACGGTAGACGGTGTTGAAAAAACTGAAAACAAAACAGAACCATAAAAAATCTAAAAAGATTCGATCAAAAATGTCAAAATTAGTCAAATATAATCGTACACTTGTTGTACGTACACTACCAATGTTATTTTATATAATACAATTATGTCAATTAATTTACCTTGGTGTATCCGTCAAATTACACCTTGTTTATTTCTTATTATTTTTGTTAATTACTATCTTGTTTTTGTTTCGTTCCCGTTTACTTTCCTGCCAAATTCAGTAAATCATCGTAAAATTTCCTATAAGATTATGTATCAAGTTTTCAAAAATTTCAAAGTTGAAAAATCAGTCAAAAATCGAAATAATGCCGTTCGGTAGATGTAAAAATCGGTAATATTTGCATGAAACATTGTCCAAATTCAGATTGAACTCCTCTTATGGAAGTATCCCTGTATAACCAATCCTAGAACCATGCTGTTTAAAACGTAGGTAGTAGGTGCTTGTTAAAAAAAAAAGTTGTGATAAGATACTGTTAAGATTTCAACTGCCTTCAATACTGACCACATTGGACATCGAAATCTATGAATATTTACCTACATTTGTCTTTAAATCTACAAGATTAGTTTAATAATAATAAAGTATGAGAAAGTAAGAGAGAGCGAACGGTTATTTCGATTTTTGACTGATTTTTCAACTTTGAAATTTTTGAAAACTGATACATATTCTTATTGGAAATTTTACGCTGATTCCGAATATACCACATGTTAGTATGCTGAAAACATTATTTCGCACAACAAATGGTAAAAAACTATTCTATATTTTGAAATTTTTGACTACATTTTTAGCGAATTTTTGAAGGAAATTAGGCTATTGCTCTCGCCTCAAAAATTGTAGAATGTGAATTTTTGAAAAAATTTTATGCAGAAATCCGTTTCAGGCTATTCTGAATCATATTCTGAAGTTTAACGCATTTTTTTTTGTATGTATGTATATATGTATGTATGTATGTATGTATGTATGTATGTATGTATGTATGTATGTATGTATGTATGTATGTGTCATTCCAGACGATAACTGTCCGTAGAATTGTGCTAGAAACTTCAAACAAATTTTAAAATGTTAAGGACACAAAACGAAAGTTCAAGTTCGTTGGCCAGCATGATCGGATTACATCTTCGGGTTGAAATTTTCAAAAATGTAGTCAAAAATTTCAAAATAGCCTGTTTTTTGCGATTTGTTGTGCGAAATAATTTTTTCAGCATACTAACATGTGGTATATTCGGAATCAGCGTAAAATTTCCTATAAGAATATGTATCATCAAGTTTTCAAAAATTTCAAAGTTGAAAAATCAGTCAAAAATCGAAATAATGCCGTTCGCTAGTTGTAAAAATCGGTAATATTTGCATGAAACATTGCCTAAATTCAGATTATCTTTAAATCTACAAGATTAGTTTAATAATAATAAAGTATGAGTACCTCCTAATTATTTTTAATAATTTGATTCCATGTTTGTCTATCAAAATCATAAACTAAAATTTCTCTACACGATCAATAGCGACTGAAATGTCGAAGATTTCCTCAAAAATTCGCTCATGGGGTCATGCTGCATGACTGGAACTTTTTTGTAATAATTTGCAGTTTTTTCTTAATAATTTAGAGGGGAATCAATTTTCGACATCAACATTCTCTCTACTAGTTTATATTTAAATACGTTCTAGTAAATTCACATGTTTGATGCTTCACAACTTGGCAACTTTCAATATCAATAGGTTCCGAAAATTGGTTGATGAAACCAATTTGAGTTTTCATCACTCGTCCGCTCATTTATTTTTTCATTTTTCACTCATCATTTCAGTGATTGGAAAAATATCTTGACAAAAAAGATGCCATTGGGAGATTGGATGTGGTATGTTATGTGGTTTGGTTTTGCGGCCGGCGAGCCGTGGAGGCCGGATCGGTACGATCCAGATATGAGCGACATAGTCAAAGGGATTGATGTCGCAAATGAATACCTAGAATGGGAAGCCGCTACCTTCGGAAAACTCGTAGAGACTACTGTAAGTATCCGTAATAGCACTTTGAGCACTACTGTAAGTAGCACTGTAACGGAAGTTAGTGAAAAACGTTGTCTATTTCCACGAAAAATAAAGAGTTACAATGTTAAATCGATTTCGACGGTTAGGCCATCATCAGTAACAAACAATAACTGAAGACACATTAGAAAGGACACAGCTTATATAGTGACAGGTGAAGGGAGATTGAATCCCATTGGTCGAGAGAAAGGAAAGGGGCAGGAGGTACAACCAATTAGGTGCATACAAAGTGAAAGGGGATTATAGCTAATCAGATGAAGTGAAAGGGGGAAATAACTAAATATGGTTTCAACAGTGTGAAGGGATAATTCCAAGCTTTATAGAAATGGACCTATCAGTGGTGAAATATATTGAGGCATATCCTCATTTAAACATTTACCACATCTGTCACTTTTGATAATTTCGAATTTTTCAAGTACCTAAATTCAACATAGCTCATCTATGGACGTCTTGATAGTCGGGTCAAGAATTCGGGCTGAGAATTCCTGGTGTTGCGAAATCTGAGCCTTTGTTTTGGAAATAATGTCGCCGACCGTTAAACAACCTCCACTGTCCGAGTTCATCGCGCCGACGAGTACAAACCTCGCGGCACGGGAATGTTTACAAATCACTGAGCTCGTTCGATGTTTTCGCCTTGAACGTTCGCGAGAGACTGACCTATCAGTGGTGAAATATATTGAGGTATATCCTCATTTAAACATTTACCAGACCTGTCACTTTTGATAATTTCGAATTTTTCAAGTACATTCAACTCCCTTTGGGCAAAAATGAAGAAATTCTACAAACTGTCTATCTGTCAAATCAAAATTGTAACTATGATTAGATTCCTTAAGATGTTTTGCAAATGTAGACTTACCCTTATTTTCCCTGAAATCCTCCAGATGCTCGTCTATTCTTTCCCTAAATTTCCTACCAGTTTGACCGCAATATTCGTAGCCACAAGAACATTTCAATTTATAAACTCCACTTTTATCCTGAACACTAATTTTGTCCTTAACGGATCCTAGTAATGCTTTAAGACTATTAGCGAATTTTCTTAGAAAATAAAGCTATTGCAATGGCTTCAAAAATTTTCAAAGATTTTCTTCATCGAAATCTGTTTTGAGGCATTCTGAAATGATTCCTGGATTTTAACGCTTTTTTATACATATATATATATATATATATATATATATATATATATATATATATATATATATATATGTATATATATATGTATATATATATATGTATATATAAGTATATATATGTATGTGTCATTCCAGACGATAACTCTCGATAGAATTGAGATAAAAACTTCGTTCTTTCGCCAAAAAATCAAGCATTTCAAAAGAAAGGGTGAGTTCGTTGGACAACACTTTTTGAGCACATTAAATCGGTCAAATTTCAAAAAATTTACTTAAAAAATCACTAAAAAATTCAAAAAAACCGCTAAAAATTAACAAATTTCTATTTTTTAGCAGAATGCTACTCGAAAAAAATTAATCGAACATGAACTAGGACATTTAAAAATTTAAGCACAAAATTGTACTGAAAAATGTACTTAAATTTCATTAAAATAAGCTAAAAATCGATAGGAACACTTGAAAAATTGTAAAAATCCACAAAATCGTTTTTTCATTGGAATATTACTGAGAAAAAGTTAGTTTGCTATAAAATGTATAATAAAATTTTTATTTGTCCCCAAAGTGCTCAAATTTCAACAGAATTTAACATAAATGTAATACGACCATTTATGAAAATTCGCTCATACGATCATGCTGCATGACTGGAACTTTTTTTAGTTTTAAAACCTACTTTATAACCTCTCGATGATAGAATTTTGCCAATTTTATCAGAAATTTTCCCATAATAAGGTAAACTTATCAATTGCTTTTCTTCTAAAGTTACATCTTCCCGAGCCAGATTGGAAACTTTTTCCCTACTCTTTTTCCTAAGAACCTTATCCCATATGGTATCAACGAGATCTCCTCCATATACCCTCATGCGCCCAGGTTATCCTGTCTCCCTAAAATTCATAAGGAAGGAGCGCCGATGAGACCGGTGGTGTCTTATATTGGTGCTCCTGTCTACAAATTGGCTAAAAAACTCAATATTCTATTTAAAAACAAAATCAACTTTCGGCCTCAACATACTGTACTAAATTCTTATGATTTGGTCTCCAAAATTAAGGACATTCAGATGCCTCCAAATGCTAAACTCGCCTCTTTTGATGTGGTTAGTCTGTTCACCAATATGTTACCTTTGGAAAACTCGTAGAGACTACTGTAAGTATCTGTAATTAGCACTTTGAGCACTACTGTAAGTAGCACTGTAAGTATTATTGTAAATAGTGCTGTGAGTACCACTGTTACTAGTACTGTAAGTAGTCAGAGCAGTAGGTCTCAGGTAGCTCTCCAGTACATTAGACTCTCTCAGTAAATTCTTAGAGCATACTGACCCGGCGGAAATTAACTCAATTTCGGTTTATTATTTCCAATAATAAGCCTATGTGATCGTGTAGCAAAAAATTTGTATACCCCCCCCCCCCACCCCTCAAACTTTGTCACTTTACGTTTCAAGGTGCGTAGAATCCAAATTTGAAATGTCCGTCCGCCGTTCGCCGTCCGGGCCATAAAAGGACTAAGAATTGACTTAAAACACCCGTTCTATCGCACATAGACTCCATTTGGGGTCTAGTTGGTCCTAACGTTTAAAAACCATCCCGATCGCTTTACTCGCATAGATGCTATGGGCCAAAAACTGGAGAAAAAGTGTCTTTTTCGAGGCTTTGAGTGTTAGACTGACGTGTTTAAACTCCAACCTGCTCAACCACAACTGCGCAAGCTAATATTCCACAATGGGCAGTAGCACTTCGCAACACAACACTTTAGGACCAAATCATGCACGGCCACAACTGCACGACCTAATAATTATTATTCTCATGTTAGGACAAAATTCACTCATCTCAAAATGCACAACTTTCAAATGAATGTTGATGGAAAAATATGAGTGATATGAAGGTGTAAGCGTAATAGGGCGGTGAACTTCCGGTTGTGAGGTAACGAGACCTAGGGAGTACCTCCAGGGTGGCGTGGAAAACTTCCTACACTTGTATTGCTTTCGAATTTCATGTTCCTTCGAGGCATGAATATACGTTTTTTTCTAGGTCATATTTGTGTGTTAATACCAGTGCTTTGCCTACGCATATTTAATAACAAATCCTCTCGACTTTTTTCGTACGTACTTAGATAATGATAATGATTATTTGAATAGATAGGAGCTCAAATCGAGAAATATAAACATACGTAAATATAATTATAGAAATATAGGTTGTGGCAACTCGAAATAGGACACGCCGAGGAGTCTGGACGGGCCTTTAGACGTACGCAAGCCAACTAAAACTACGATCATACTCAATTGAAAAAATAATAAACCTTTGTGAAATAATTTGCAGCGTTTTTTAGATCTTTCCATCTCTTTGGTAAACGAAAAGCATGATTTTTCAATTTATAGAAAAGATACATATACAGGGTGATTCCCTCGCAGATGCAAAAAAAATTTTGGGTGAAACTGCATCAAAAATGGAGTAAAATGCCGCCAACTGCATATTTTTATCTCAATCCATTTTCGAGATATGATTTTTTAAAGGTTTTTTCAGGAAAACCGTGTTTTTTTTCCTTTTAAACTCGAATTTCTCCACTTTACTTCATTCAATTTTAACTTTTGATCACATTTTTGGAATCAAAATTAAATTTGCTATAAGAATAGTGTACTTGGGTTCTTAAAAAGTATCATCCAAAGGCCCTCACATCAGCTCAAACATTGACGATTTTGAAAAAATAATATTTCTGAAAATCTTTAAAACTTTACTACTCTATACTCTTTCCAACGGTATAATCAAGTTTACTTTTATTTTGTTATTTACTGGAGAAAATTATGTTTTAATGTTAAAAAATGTGGGTTTTTCAATGAAATTGTTGGTTTTTTCGAAAAATGACCCTCCATGACCCTACCAGTATGGGGTCGGTTTCTATGTATTTTTTCACGCTGTATCGAATGGTAACATTAGTAGATCTCTCCAACTCCGTTATAACCGAGTTTTATACTTACTTAAAATCGCAAATGTTTAGTTTGTTTGTTACGAGTAAATGTATGTGTGTTATGGGGTCAAACTAGTTAATTAAAGTGTAAAACTCGATTATAACGTAGTTGAGAGATCTGCAAGAGTTTCCATTCGATCCAGTGAGAAAAAATACATAGAAAGCGACCCCATACTCGTTGGTTCATGGAGGGTCATCTTTCGAGAAAACCAACAATTTCATTGAAAAACCCACATTTTTTAACATTAAAACAGTATTTCATCCCCTAAATAACAAAATAAAAGTAAAATTGATAATATAGTTGGAAAGCATATTAGATGAAGCAGTTTTTCATGAGATTTGCCAATTTCCAGGATTCTTTTTTAAAACAGTAGTAAAGTTTTAAAGATTTTCAGAAATATTATTTTTTCAAAATCGTCAATGTTTGAGCTGATGTGAGGGTCTTTGGATGGTACTTTTTAAGAACTCAAGTTCACTATTCTTATAGCAAATTTAATGCTGATACTGAAAATGAGGTTGAAAGTTAAAACTAAATGAGGCAAAGTGGAGAAATCCGAGTTTACAATGAAAAAACACGGTATTCCTGAAAAAACCTTTAAAAAATCATATCTCGAGTACGGATTGAGATAAAAATATGCGGTTGGCGGCATTTTACTCCATTTTTGATGTAGTTTCACCCAAATTTTTTTTGCATCTGCGAGGGAATCACCCTGTATAGCGATATAACTATCCATAGTAGGGGAAAGTCGGGAGGGTCGGGACATTTTCCACATTTCGATTTTTCAAGCAGCCAGAAAGGAATTTTTCCGCATTCTGAAAATTCCCACGTGAAGCCACACTTCTTACCTACCTCGTTGATTTTTTCCTGAAGTTTAAAACCCATTCCTAGTACCTGATATTAATTGAAAACTAGAGCGACTTTTTTGTCCCAACCCTCCCCATATGCGGGAGGGTTGGGACAAGGGTGAGGGAGGGTTGGGACAGTCTATAAAAAAATACAGTTTAAGCAAACCACCAATATATCTGTATTAAACTTGAACAATAAAACTCACAAATGTACCAAAATGACAAGAAATAGGAACTTGAGTTTAAATTACCTATTTGTAATATCTTGAATACCGTCGTTTATAATTATGCTAGGAACTAAATAAGTTGCCAGACTAGGAATATTGACAAGAAATTAGGTCTTAATGTAAAGTCTTAAAATGCCTGAGCTCGATTCCTAAAGTACCTACGTTTCAAGGTGCGTAGAATCCAAATTTGAAATGTCCGTCCGCCGTTCGCCGTCCGGGCCATAAGAGGCCTTAGAATTGACTTAAAAAATCTGTTCTTTCGCACATAGACTCCACTTGGGGTCTAGTTGGTCCTAACTTCTCGCCAGCTCGATCGCTCCACTCTCATGGGTGCTATGAGCCAAAAATAGGTGAAATATTGTCTTTTTTTTTTTGTAATTTCAAGTTGTATAGAAATTGGAGATTTATGAGTGAAAAGAAAATGTTAGCTATTAATTTTATGGAAAAAAAAGTATTCTAAATTATATTCTTCTATTCAAAAAGAGATTTTGGATTTTAGGCTATTTTTTGCAATTTTATAAATTTTTTAAAACAAAATTTAACGAAGTTCAAGTTTTTAGCATAATTTCGTACATAAATTTTTGAATGTTCTATTTCATAATTGATAAACTTTATTTGACCAATCTTATGCTAAAAATATCAATTTAACAATTCTTAGCCATTTTCAGTGATGTCAGCACATTTTTTGAAATTTGACCAATTAGATGATATCAATATACAGTATAGGTAAAACTTTTATGTGTTGGAAAGATGACTTGGTAATAAATTGTTTTGTTTATAAACTATATTAAAAAGCGTAAAATTGTGAGATTCCGCTGCTGTAATGGATTGAACCCATTTGTGAGGTCCGAAGCTCCGAGTTCCGATACTAAATCTCTATTATTTATAAGAATGAAACTCTGTCTGTCTGTTTGTCGTGTCTATGCACGGCCAAACGGCTGAGTGGGGGGAGTCTACGAGTGGGGGGATCTTCTTAGGATTTTCCGATAGGGTGTATAAGCGAATTTAAAATTTTCTAATATACCCCATAAAGGTACGTTTTTCGGGAAGGTTTTCGCGGGCGAAATAAAGGTTTGATCCCGCCGAATCTGAATCCGAAATCGGATATTGAAAAAAGTGACGGGAAGTCGGTCGAAATGCGAGCGGAAGCGAGACGAAGCGTTTAAAATGACATTTTTAATCGAGCCTGCTGTCGTTTCACAATGTTGCAAGCAGGCCTACGCACTTAGGTCTTGAAGGGACTCGATGACTCATTTCAACGAAATAAATACTGGTTTTTCCCTACACATATGCAGCAATACCTTGCGAGCGAAACGAGCAACATCCCCAAATAAACTTTTTTATGGTTCCACGTAGTTATATAAGATTTATTTTGTTTATAAGAATTTCCAACAGAAAAAAACGTCTGCCAAGTTGGGTGGGCAGTATAACTTCCTCAAGCGAGCAAAGCGAGCAGCATAACAGAAGTTAAACCTACCCTTAGGGGTCTACCGTTTGCGAGCAAAGCGAGCATCATTCCCTACATGCCATACTTTGCGAGCAAAGCGAGCAACATTCCCTACATGTCACACTTTGCGAGCGAAGCGAGCAACATTCTCTACACACGTTAATCCTACCCTTAGGGATCTACCATTTGCGAGCAAAGCGAGCAACATCTCCTACATGTTCCAATTGTAAGACATCTCATGTATACAGCCACACCTTGGGAGCGAAGCAAGCAACTTAATGGTGGTGGGGGGGGGGGGGGGGGGGGCCAGGGTTTTTCCTACACATATACAGGCGAACCGAGCGAGCAAACCGAGCAACATCCCCTACATGCCATACTTTGCGCGAGCGAACCGAGCAACATTCCCTACATGCCACACTTTGCGAGGGAAGCGAGCAACATTCTCTACAGAAGTTAAACCTACCCTTAGGGGTCTACCGTTTGCGAGCGAAGCGAGCAACATCTCCTACATGTTCCAATTGTAAGACATCTCATGTATACAGCCACACCTTGGGAGCGAAGCAAGCAACTTAATGGTGGTGGGGGGGGGGGGGTCCAGGGTTTTTCCTACACATATACAGGCGTACCATGCCACACTTTGCGAGCGAAGCGAGCAACATTCTTACATGCCACACTTTGCGAGCGAAGCGAGCAACAACCCTCTACTTGCCATACTTTGCCAGCGAAGCGAGCAACATCCCCTACATGCCATACTTTGCGAGCGCAGCGAGCAACATTTTCTACACGCCACACTTTGCGAGCGAAGCGAGCAACATTCTCTACATGCCACACTTTGCGAGCGAAGCGAGCAATATTCCCTACATACCACACCTTGCGAGCGAAGCGAGCAATTTAATGGGGGGTCCGGGGGGCTTGCCCCCCGGCTGGACGTGGAGGCGAGCGTAGCAAGCCAGAGCGGCTAGTATACTATAAGCGGCGTTTAATAATTATGGACCAGAGATCTACGTAGAAGGGCTGTCTAATACATAAATAATCAACCTTTGTGTAATAATTTGCAGCGTTTTTATTATTATCTTATATTTTGTCCACAGACACGAAATCCAGGAAAAGTACCAGATGGCAAAAAGGAGGAAGGAATTACTCGAATAGTTGAAGGGAAGTTCCCGACCTATACAGCGATACTTTTTGGCTATGCAGTAGAAAATAGGGAGCTATATTTTCATTCTGACGATTTACCACTATTGGGAAGATGTGGAGGTGTTGTTATCACGCCGGACACAGTGCTTACACTGTGCGCATGCGTGATCTCTTGGTTCTTATGGGTAAGAGGTCAGAAAGCCCAAGGCACTCTGAAGACAGCACCTTATACCTTACATGATTACGACATAGCCGTGCCTGACATATACGTTTGGTATGGGAATCCCACTTTCCGACCGTGGAAACATGATTGGCGCATTAAACTCATCAACGACCCTAAGCGACAGATTCTTAATAACGACTGGTGTTGGGAAGCCTATTATAGCGGGGCCGTCGTTGACCGTTCAGTGCCCATCCATCAGAGGGCGACACCGTTTGTCGCGAGGTTCGAAGTACCGTGGGCATACCAATATCAAGTTTTAATACCTTGGCCGCCATTTCAGTTTCATTACGCTAAAGCGAGTTGGAATGGATTGGAGTGGACCCCACCGAAAGAGTATCATCAATATCGCGAAGCTTACCAGCAATCATACTTGTTCAACATGGTTAATAGGAGAGTGGACCTTTACGACGATAATGGAATATACATCGACGTCGGATTATCGCTTCTCCAAGTTAACAAAACTTTTGTAAGTTGGTTCGATTTAGATGCCTACTTAATATTATACCGTTAAGACTTTCTAACAAAAAAGTCCAGTCATGCAGTATGACCCCATGAGCGAATTTTTGAAGAAATCTTCGACATTTCAGTCGCTATTGATCGTGTAGAGAAATTTTAGTTTATGATTTTGATAGGCAAACATGGAATCAAATTATTAAAAATAATTAGGAGGTACTCATACTTTATTATTATTAAACTAATCTTGTAGATTTAAAGACAAATGTAGGTAAATATTCATAGATTTCGATGGAGGGAGGCCTTGAGATTAACGTTACTGACAGCCGAGCGGAGCGAGGCCATGGGTCTGCGTGCTAGTACGTACATAAATAGAACTTCTTCATAATTTCATGGCTGATATTTTCTAAGCCACATTCAGTATTAAAGCTACATCAAGTCCTAAAACAGTTGAGCGAAAAACATTAAAGAGAGCGACCGAGAGAATCGGAGGACAGAATATTTCAAAGAGTAAACTCATAAGTTGAGATTACATTTTTTTTTTTTTTTTTAAACAAGCACCTATTACCTACGTTTTAAACAGCATGGTTCTAGGATTGATAATACAGATATACTTCCATAAGAGTAGTTCAATCTGAATTAGGACAATATTTCATGCAAATATTGCCGATTTTTACAACTAGCGAACGGCATTATTTCGATTTTTGACTGATTTTTCAACTTTGAAATTTTTGAAAACTTGATACATATTCTTAAAGAACATTTTACACTGATTCCGAATATACCACATGTTAGTATGCTGAAAAAATTATTTCGCACAACAAATCGCAAAAAACAGGCTATTTTGAAATTTTTGACTACATTTTTGAAAATTTCAACCCGAAGATGTAATCCAATCATGCTGGCCAACGAACTTGAACTTTCGTTTTGTGTCCTTAACATTTTAAAATTTGTTTGAAGTTTCTAGCACAATTCTACGGACAGTTATCGTCTGGAATGACACATACATATATACATACATACATATATACATACATACATACATACATACAAATACATATATACATACATAAAAAATGCGTTAATTTTTTCAGAATATGATTCAGAATAGCCTGAAACGGATTTCTGCATAAATTTTTTTCAAAAATTCACATTCTACAAATTTTGAGGCGAGAATACCACATAGCTTAATATGCTTCAAAAATTATTTCGTACAACAAATCGCAAAAAAACAGGCTATTTTGAAATTTTTGACTACATTTTTGAAATTTTCAACCCAAAGATATATAATCTGATCATGCTGGCCAACGAACTTGAACTTTCGTTTTGTGTCCTTAATATTTTAAAATTTGTTTGAAGTTTCTAGCACAATTCTACGGACAGTTATCGTCTGGAATGACATATACATACATACATATATACATACATACATACATACATAAAAAAGTCCAGTCATGCAGCATGACCCCATGAGCGAATTTTTGAAGAAATCTTCGACATTTCAGTCGCTATTTACAACTAGCGAACAGCATTATTTCGATTTTTGACTGATTTTTCAACTTTGAAATTTTTGAAAACTTGATACATATTCTTATAGGAAATTTTACGCTGATTCCGAATGTACCACATGTTAGTATGCTGAAAAAATTATTTCGCACAACAAATCGCAAAAAACAGGCTATTATGAAATTTTTGACTACATTTTTGAAAATTTCAACCCGAAGATGTAATCCGATCATGCTGGCCAACGAACTTGAACTTTCGTTTTGTGTCCTTAACATTTTAAAATTTGTTTGAAGTTTCTAGCACAATTCTACGGACAGTTATCGTCTGGAATGACACATACATACATACATATATACATATATACATATATACATACATACATACATACATACATACATACATACATACATACATACATACATACATACATACATACATACATACATACATACATATATACATACATACAACATACATACATACATACATACATACATACATACATACATACATACATACATACATACATACATACATACATACATACATACATACATACATACATACATACATACATACATACAT
>CM061040.1:183832524-183838252 GCA_030762985.1 Adelphocoris suturalis
CCCTGTATATATATATATATATATATATATATATATATATATATATGTATATATATATATATATATAAATATATATATATATATATACATACATATAAAAAAGCGTTAAAATCCAGGAATCATTTCAGAATGCCTCAAAACAGATTTCGATGAAGAAAATTTTTGAAAATTTTTATTATAAAATTTTTGGAGCCATTGCAATAGCTTTATTTTCTAAGAAAATTCGCTAAAAGGCTAAACATCGGTTTTTTTTTTTTTTTTTTTTTTTAGCAGAATATTACTCAAATAAAGTTTATCAACTATGAAGTTGGTAATTTAAAAATTAAAGCTCAAACCTATGCTCAAAATTGTAATTAAATTTCATTAAAACGTGCTACAAAATCGATTTAAAAAAAATTCTAGAAATCCAATATCTTTGTTTAAATAATAAAAATGTTATTTAGAACAAATTTTTCAGCAATAGAAATGATAGATTATTTAACAATTTTTTTGCAGACAATATGACGAATTTGAGCAATAAAATTAATAGTTAACATTTATTTCGCAGACAGTAAATTTCAACTTGAGCGTTGCTAGGTGATGGGAGGCCAAAAATCATAATGTGAATTTCGTAAACGTTAGCCTCTAAGACGTCCAGAATAATTAAAATTGATTTAGCGATGCAAAATAGTCAATTTTTACCGAGTTGTGTCATTGCAATCACATGTGAACTCTGACATGTCTTGAATAGTGGTGGAAATAAATCATAAAATGGATGATAACACAAAACATATGTACAGTGACTAACTCCTGTAAACCCATTGCCATCCATAATAAAACTAAAGGAGCTATTTCAACAATTCCTTTCTACTTAAATTGCTCAAATTTCGATACAATTTAACATAAAATAAGACGACATGTAATTTAAGAAAAGTCGCCCTTACGATCATACTGCATGGACTGGAACTTTTTTTACTACATATACCTAACTATTTTATTACCTTATTAGTCTATTAAAAAAAAGCTGATTTTTAGCGAATTTTTGAAGAAAATTATAAGCGAATTTTTGAAGAAAATTAAGCTATTGCTCTCGCCTCAAAATTTGTAGAATGTGAATTTTTGAAAAAAATTTATGCAGAAATCCGTTTCAGACTATTCTGAATCATATTCTGAAGTTTAAACGCATTTTTTATGTATATATGTATGTATGTATGTATGTATATACGAGGGTCGTCCAGAAAATAAGTTACGTTTTGATCTGTAGTGTGGTAGGAGTGGCTTTTGCCAAATTTTCTTAAAAAAATTCGCTAAAAAATCAGTTTTTTTTAGACGAATAAGGTAATAAAATAGTTAGGTAAATGTAGTAAAAAAAGTTCCAGTCATGCAGCATGATCGTATGAGCGAATTTTCGTAAATTACATGTCGTCTTATATAATGTTAAATTGTATCGAAATTTGTGCAATTTAAGTAGAAAGGAATTGTTAAAATAGCTCCTTTAGTTTAATTATGGATGGCAATGGGTTACAGGAGTTAGTCACTGTACATATGTTTTGTGTTATCATCCATTTTATGATTTATTTCCACCACTATTCAAGACATGTCAGAGTTCCATGTGATTGTAATGACACAAAACGGTCAGTTACCAACGTCAGGGCAGGTAGTTGGAATGGAGCCCTCCACGTCGCGTCCCGCCACCTCGATCCCCGTTCCCTCTCGAGTTGTCCGAGCGCAAACTTTCCGAAAGTCAAGTTTTTCCGAGACGATCTCATGAATGAGGGATCGTGAGATGTCTGAGAAACTCAGGTGGAGTTCATCCAGGGTCAGTTCATGTTAAATGAACTGAACATTAAACAGTCATATTATGCTGTTTAAGGCTAGAACCATGCTGTATGATTCCATGTTTGTCTATCAAAATCATAAACTAAAATTTCTGTACACGATCAATAGCGACTGAAATGTCGAAGATTTCTTCAAAAATTCGCTCATGGGGTCATGCTGCATGACTGGAATTTTTTTTTTTAAATTTGTTGTAATTTTCACGTTGTACACAATTGAAAGGCCCCCGAGGCTTACGTGTATGCATTTAACGGGAACGTCAGATCACAGTCAGGTCAGAGTCACGTCAACGAGCCACCCATTCACACAGCCAAGTCAGATCACGTCAGGTCAGGTCAGTCTTCCCCGCGCAGTGACGCGATGTCCGAGAGGATAAAAAATTTGTATAAAATAGCTTTGCTACTCGAGGAAGAAGATGAAACTAGACCCCGAACGGAGAGAAAAAAGTGGGTGGATAAAATATTTTTTCTCAGGGGAGAACTCGAAAGCTTCGAAGACTATAGACGAATAAGCATTTTGCCATTATTGAGTAAAGCTCTAGAGATTATTATCCATAAGCAGTCATTATCCCATATTTCTTCCCATAATCTACTTTGCAAATTCCAGTCAGGATTCCGAACCCATCACAGTTGTGAAACGGCTCTGCTTAGGGTTACCAATGACATCAGGTGGGGTATTGAACATGATCAGTGTACTGTTTCTTGTCCCTCCTTGATTGGAAAAATGCTTTCGGATCAGTTGGACACAAACTTTTGATTAAGAAACTGCGTGAACAATTCTATCTTTCCACCTCAGCTTGCAAATTGCTGTACTCATATTTAATTGAACGATTTCAGAAAATTAATATTGGCCATGTTAGTTCTACTCTTTCTCAACTTCAATGTGGTATCCCTCAGGGCACGGTCTTGGGACCGTTAATTAATTTCAGCATTCATTAATGACCACCCGTCCCATATTGAAACATTGTTCATACATGCTGTTTGCCGACGATTTCCAAATTTATATCAGATGCCGACTGGAGGAGATCGTCGAAACAGTTAGCAAAAATCAATACTGAACTAGGCCGCATTTCTGATTGGGGTAAAAGCAATGGTATATTTTTGTACCCAAAACAAGTCCCAACGTAATAGTGATATACAAGAGCCATGTTCCTACGGACCCAATACCTCCCATTCTGATAAACGGTGTCACTGTTCCCTTCTCGCCTTCAGTTCTCAACCTAGGAGTTCATTTTACCTCTCGTTTGACCTGGAACGTCCATGTAAATCATATTTGCAGACGAGTGCACGGGGCCTTACACTCGCTTAAGAACTTTAACCCCTCCTGAACTTAAGAGAAAACTAGTGGTTGCCTTTGTTATGCCATTTTTCCCTGTACTGTGATACCCTGTTTAGCCCTTCCCTTGACTCTAAATCGAAACGTCGACTTGATGTTGCTTTCAATTGTTGTCGTTAGATTTATGTCTATGACATCAAGCACCGCGACCATATTTCCCAACGCAGAAGTAGCATATTAGGATTGGGAATATTCGCATACTACCAGCTCAGGCACTTGCTTTTGGTTTATTATTTCCAATAATAAGCCTATGTGATCGTGTAGCAAAAAATTTTTATAACCCCCCCACAAACTTTGTCACTTTACGTTTCAACCTACGTAGAATCCAAATTTGAAATGTCCGTCCGCCGTCCGCGTCCGCCGTCCGGGCCATAAAAGGCCTTAGAATTGACTTAAAAAATCTGTTCTTTCGCACATAGACTCCACTTGGGGTCTAGTTGGTCCTAACGTTTATCCATCCCGATCGCTTTACTCGCATAGATGCTATGGGCCAAAAACAGGCAAAAAAGTGTCATTTTAGACGCGCGCACGCCTGCTGCAGGGGGTTACGGTGGGTGGTGAGGGGTGGTGAGCGGGGGGTGGAGTGGAGAGGAGGCGCCGGCGACGCGGCACCTTGTGTACGGCGTTCCTTCGAGGCATGAATATGTTTTTTTTTTTTTTTTTTTTTTTTTATTTATTTATTAATGCCATTTATTAAAAAAAGAATGTAAGTACATATGTATACACACAATAAGGTAAGGAAGTATTTGATACTTCTATCCATGGAAAAAAAAACAACAAATCTTAATTAAAGTTGGCAGTTACTGATCTCCAAAATTTATAAAAATTGTCTGGAGATCAGGAGTTTAAAAAACAAAAACAGAAAATATGACAAGTGCAATGATTACAAAAATATGAACCATTTCATGACTTAATTAAAGATAATAGAATAAGATCTTAAATGGCACAAAAAGTCATATTTGTGTGTTAATTCCAAAGCTTTTCCTACGCATATTTAATAACATATCCTCTCGACTTTTCATACGTACTTAGATAATGATATAATTAAGGCAATAACTTTGTAGCAGAGGGGTGTAGGAGAATGGATATTTATTACTTTTACGTGTTATACCCTATATAAGACAACCGTGGCACCATGAGGTGGGTACGGGTTTTCCTTTGAGTCATGAATATATGTTTTTTTTTCTAGGTCATATTTGTGTGTTAATACCAATGCTTTTCCTACGCATATTTTAATAACATGTCCTCCTCGACTTTTCATACGTACTTAGATAATGATATAATTATGGCAATAACTATTTGAATAGATAGAAGCTCAAATCGAGAAATACGAGTATAAAGATGCGTATATAATTATAGAAGTATTGGTTGTGGCAACTCGAAATAGGACACGCGAGGAGTCTGGACGGGGCCTTATGACGTACGCTAGCCAACTAAAACTACGATCATACTCAATTGAAAAAATAATAAACCTTTGTGAAATAATTTGCAGCGTTTTTATTTTCAAGATCATCAAAGGCCTTGTGCCAGACTAACTATCATGTATCATCTCTCGAGCCATTTCATCGAGATAAAGCGCACTCAGGATTGTTCAGCATAGGTGGAGAGCCATAAGCCAGTCATTTGGTATGGTGGTTGCGAGATTATGGAACTCCTTACCCCTCCGAGTTCATTCCCTTCCTTCCATAACCCGTTTTTAGAACCGCTGCAAAGAATTACATCGCCCAAAACAGCTAGCTGGTCCCTTCTTCTTTTTTTTTCGACACCTATTCTTCTCATCTTCACCCCCCTTCACCCCTTTTTCTATCTCTCTCTGCCCTTTAATATCTTCTTCGTACTACCTTGTACTAGGTATCTGTTTATATAAGCATATATTTTTTTTTTCCTTCTGCTCTTGGTATATGTTTATATGTAGGTACCTATATATATTTGTTTTATATCTGTTCTTCTTAATTAATGTACATGTACACTAGTGTGAATTACTAATAGTGTAAATAATGTACACTATGAGGGGCGAAAGCCCTATGTACAATAAATTACTTTACTTTACTTTACTCTACCCGCAAATTGTTGACGACGAAACGCAGTTCGTGCAGTATTTTCGAATGTCCCATTGCGATTTTATAAATTTTCTATCCCTCATCAAAGATAACATTATGAAGAGGATACCTACCCATTTTAGAAGAGCAGTAGGTAACTCCACGGAAAAGCTTGCTGTATGTTAAGGTGAGAAATAAAACAACAAGCACTTGTTTAAATTGTGTAATGTACTAAAATAGTGTCATAAAAAAGAGTAAAATGTAGTAAAAATGAACTTAAAAAACGCTGCAAATTATTTCACAAAGGTTTATTATTTTTTCAATTGAGTATGATCGTAGTTTTAGTTGGCTAGCGTACGTCATAAGGACCGTCCAGACTCCTCGGCGAATTATATACGCATGTTTATATTTCTCGATTTGAGCTCCTATCTATTCAAATAGTTATTGCCTAAATAATAATCATTATTAAGTACGTACGAAAAGTCGAGAGGATATGTTATTAAATATGCGTAGAAAAAGCTTTGGTATTAACACACAAA